>GG745346.1:166530-195344 GCA_000151295.1 Allomyces macrogynus ATCC 38327 | reverse complement strand
ACGCCGCCGCCGAAGCGCTCGGCACGCTCATGAAGGTCCTTGGCGAACGCCCGCTCCTGACCTACATGGAAAAGCTCGACAAGCTCAAGGCCGACAAGGTCAAGGAATTTTGCGACAAGGCCGTCGTCAAGGGGATCAAGCAGGCGCCCGCGCCCAAGGCCGCGCCCGCAGCCGCCGCCGCGAAAAGTGGTGGCGGTGGCGGCGGCGCGCCCAAGTTTCCGCCGAAACTCGCGGCCCGACTGGGCGGGGGTCGGGCCGGAGGCGTCCGCGCGGACGACGACGGCGACGACGATTTTGGCGGCGATTCCGCACCGGCCGCGCCGCACGAAAAGCCCCTGCCGCCGCCAGGAAGGGCCCTGCGGGCAAGGCGGCCGCGCGCGCCGTCGACCCACCGTCGCGCCCAGCCTCGGCGCAGTCGTCGCGCCCCGCGTCCCCCGGTCTCACGCGCCGCGCCGGCCCGGGAGCGGCCGGCGGGTCGGCCATACGCCGCCCGTCGTCGATGGCGCCGCCGCAACCGACGCCGCCGCCCGCGGCGCCCGCTGTCCCCGAGTTTGGCGCTCTCCCGGGCGACGCGCGGCAAAAGGCGGCACGCGCGCGCGACGACAAGGGCCCGCACAAGTGGGTGCTGGACGGGACGCGCACGGACTTGATTGATTTCCTGCAGGAGCAGGCATCGGCGTGTTTCACGGCGCCGCTGGTCACGCAACTGTTTTCGAATGGGCACTACAAGGAAAAGGACCATATGGCGGGGCTCGCGGCGCTCGACGAGTGTTTGGTGGCCAAGCAGGTCGATTGTGTGTTCCACTCGGACGTGATCTTCAAGTACGTGACGCTGCGGTTCCAGGACACGAACACGACGATGCTGTTGCGGTGCCTCGACGTGGTCGAGCACCTGGTCGCGCTGCTCGAGGAGAATGGCGCGAGTTTGACGGATTACGAGGCGAATGCGTTTGTCCCGTCGCTGCTCATCAAAACGGGCGACTCGAAGCCCGTCATCCAGCAACGCATTCGCGCCGTGCTTGTCGCGATCAACCGGCTCTACCCGCCCGCGAAACTGTGGCCGATGCTGCTCAAGGCGACCGAAACGAAAAACGCGCGCGTGCGCGCCGAGTGCATCGACGAGCTCGGGCAAATGATTGCGCGGTCCGGCATGGGCTGCTGCAACACCAAGTCGATTCCGTCGATTGCCGCGTTTATTTCCGAGCGCGAGGCGACCGTGCGTAACGCCGCGCTCTCGACCCTGATCGAGATTGCGCGCGCGGTCGGCGAAACACAGCTGTTCAAGTTGGTCGGCCGGCTGCCGGAAAAGGACAAGTCGATGCTCGAGCAGCGCGTCAAGCGCGCCAACTTGCCGGACCCGATGGAGGTCGACGAGAAGCCGCCGGCACCGGCCGCACCCGCGTCCCGCGCGGCATCGACCAAGCCGGGGGTCTCGGGGATGCGCCCGCCAGGAGCGGCGTCGCGGTTCGGCGCGCCCGCGGCGGCCGCGTCGCGCGAATCGTTGGCACCGTCGGCGTCTTCCGGGTCGTTGGCGAGTATGGACGACGCGCCGATTCGCCCGCCGTCGCAGCCGCCGTCGAGGCTCGGGTTCTCGTCGTCGGCGTCGGCGAATGGGTCGATGCAGTTTGGGAATGGCGCGGGCGGGATGCAGCAGCAGCAGAGTGGGCAGTTTGGCGGCGCCGGCGGCGGCGGGTTTGGGTACGGCCAGCAGCAGCAAGCGCAACAGCAGCAGCAGCAGTACGAGTACGAGCAGCAGCAACAGCAGCAGTACGACTACCAGCAACAGCAACAACAAGCGCAGCAGCAGCAGCCGTACGGCGGGTACGGGTACGGCGCGCCGCCGCCCATGTTCAACCAGCCGCCGCCACAGCAGCCGCAGTACGCGAGGCCGCCCGCGTTCCAGCAGCAGCAGCCGATGTCGCCCGGGTTCGGGTACAACGGCAACGACAACGGCATGGGCATGCAGCCGCCGCAGCAGTATGGCGGGTATGCCGGGAACAACGGCGGGTTCGGGATGCCGCCTCCCATGCAGCAGCAAGGATCGCAGTCGCAGTTCCAGCAACCGCCAACTTCGCGGCCGACGTCCATGTACGGCCGCCCGTCGTCCATGTACGGCCCGCCCGCGGGCGGGCCAGGTGCCGGCGGGTTTGGGTACCAGCAAGAGCCGCAGACGCCGCAGCACGCACAAATGGGCGGTGGATACGGGTACCAGCAACAGCAGCAGCAGCAAGCACCGCCACCGCAGACGCCGCAGCAACCGTACGGTGCTCCGCCGTCGGGCCTGCTTGCGAACCGGTTCGCCGCCAATGCCGCGCCGCCGCAGTTTGCGCTGACGCCCGACCGCATCTCGTACCAGACGCTCTCGACCAAGTATGAGTCGGTGCAGTCGCCCGAGGCGGTCATGGAAATGATTGTGCTCAACGTCACGTCGAACGACGCCATGACGGCACTCGAGTCGTTGCGACAGCTTGAAAAGATCATTCCGACGCAGCCGCAGTTGTTGCTGCAGCACTCGAACCAGCTGCTCGCCTCGATTGCGCTGCAGGTGCGGCTCGCATTCACGGCCGACGACTCGGGGCCCGTGATGCGGCTGTGCAAGCACTTGCTCAACACGCTGCTGCAGTTCTTTGACGTGCCGATCTTGGCGCAGGCGCTCACGCAGGAGACGCTCGCGCAGCTGCTCACGGAACTGCTCACGCGATTGCTCGATACGGCGCTCGCGAACCGCACGGGCGGGCCGCAGCTCGTCAAGGCGCTGAACATGCTCGTGGTCCGGATTCTCGACAAGACGCCCGGCAACCAGATTTTCGGCGTGTTGCTCGGCATGCTCGGCGAGGCGCTCAACTCCATGTACACGCCCGAGCAGCAAAAGTATGCCGAGTTGACGATGAAGTGCTTGTGGAAGGCGATTCGCATGCTCACGACCTACCTACAAGACGACAAGATCGATGTGGCCATCTTGTTGCGCGACATTCACGTGTTCCTCGAGACGATTCACGCCAACGAGTGGAAGAAGCGCGACACCAAGCTCGGCGACGTGCCAATTCGCACCATCAAGACGATGCTCTCGGAGCTGACGACGGCGTTTGGCGAGTCGATCACGGACCACTTCTACCTGATCGAAAACTACGACGAGGCCTACGTCTACACCTACACCAAGAACCTGCTCGCGTCGCAGGCACGCAAGCGCGCGGCCAGCGGGCCCGGCGGCGCGGGTGCCGGCCTTGGGGCAGGAGCAGGCCTCGCGCGGCCGCTCTCGTCGGCGTCGTCCGGCACGAACCTGGCGGCCATGGGCAACGACGCCTTCTTGCCGCGATCGACAAGCTCATTGAGCCAAGGATCCTCGGCCGCAAGTCTCGGCAGCGCGCCGGGCGATCCGGGCACGCGATCGTACACGACGCTGCAGGAGATCTTTGCCAAGATTGGGTCGCGCGACCAGTCGAAGGAAGGCATCTACGAGCTCTACCAGTTCCAGCGGCAGAACCCGCATCTACAAGGGCTGATTGACGAGTACACGAAGCGCACCGGCAGCTTTTTCCAAAACTACATCAAGCGGCACCTGAGTGTCTTGGAAAAGGAGGAGATGGCCGCGGCGCAGGGCGGTGTGGGCGCGGGGATGGCGCCTGCGATTGCACCGGCTGAGTCAGATCGGGTACGATCCTTTTAGCGGTGTTGATCATCGTTTTCGGTTGCTTCTTGCGACAAAGATTGACTCTTGTTGTTTCTTCGCTTAGCCATTCGGGTCTGCAAGCAGCTTGCCCTCTTACGGCGCGCAGTCGGGCATGCGGCCACCATCTAGTTTTGGGGCACCACCACCATCGGCAGCAACCGCGGCGCCGAGTCCATCGGGGACAGTGGCCTCGGTGGCGAACCTGCGCGAGCGACTCGCGCGCATGCGCATGAACATTCAAAACAATTCGACGACGCTCGCGGATTGAAGAGGGACGGGACGGTTCTTGGTAATTGGAATTCGTTGCTGATTTTTGTGTCGTCAGCGTCGTTTGTTGGAGCCAAGTGTCCGATGATTTCTGTCCGTTTTGCAGATTTTGTTTTGTGGTTTGATGAGCGAGCATCGGCAAACATGAACACATGCGGTAGTTGCTTTTTCTCGCCTTGCTTCACACCCTGCTTCACGGCCATCACATCTGCATGGCACAGCTCGCGCGCAGCTCGACAATCAACGCGCACTCGGCACCAACCTCCAGCATTCCAAATGAAAGCTCACGTTCCCGTGCACCACTCGAGCTGTTACCATACGATCTTGTCCAACATAACTGCAACCAGCTCGCACACGACGTCAACGCGTACAAGGAGACGCTCTTGCACTTTGCCATTGCGTCGTCGGCATTTTATGTACCCGCCATTGACGGTTCAATGGCGCCTTCCAGCAGCATTCCAGTCACTCAATCTTATCGAGTTCCGGGTCGATCAACCCTTTCTGCAGGATGTGATCAAGATGGCGTTTCCCGAGAGGTTGCGCGAACTGGCCATTGAGTTGACATCCGTAAGCGACGACGCATCAATACAAATCCTATATGACCACCTCCCACCGCTGTTGAACGTCAAGTTCACGAGCAACCACGAGCATGTGATCCGTGAAGACTTTGGCGAGGAGAGCGGTGCTGCTCTTGGCAAAGCACTGGCCAAATTGATGCACTTGATCGTCTTATACCACGAATATCTTCGAATTGACGACGTGGTCCAGGTTCTCAATGACCTCTCCGCAGCGCAGGATGCGGCCAGTCTCGACCAATGCTGCAGATTGTTGACCTGGCCGACGTCGTCTCGAGCCCCACATGAGGAAAAGCCTTGTTTGTTGCCAGCTGTCCAGAATTTGCGACTTCTCCACCTCGGGATTAAAGACGCGTGCGCGGATTGCACGCCTAGCGTCCATGTTGCGCGACTTAATGATCCTTTGGTGCGCATTGTGCAACCAGAGCTGTCACTGGAATTGATGACCGTTTCTGACACGTGCGCAATCGACTCCCGCGTGCTCAACACTTTGCGTCGCCAACACTGCACACGCTGACCCTGGGGCCCTCGATGCACTTGTCCGGGAACCCTGCCACGGCTTTCCGGCTCTCGATTCTCGGCACACTTCCCAGATCCCAGAGCTTACGTCGCTGACCGTTCGGGGTCTTTTGGCTTCTGGGTCCCTTGCTGCGGACCACGACTTGGTTGCGTTGTCGTCAACTCTTCACTCTCTTGATCTTTCGCACACTGCCCTCACAACGGGCGATCTCGAGGTGCTGTGGCCGTTCTTGCGCGTGAACCTGTCAGAGCTGCGGCTCGCATCCAACAATCTCACATCGATCCCGACGCCGTTCCCACCCTCTTTGCGTGTGCTCGACTTCACATCCAATGAGACTATGTTCAATGACGCGCACGCCGCGTCGATCTGGATTGACGCGCTGCCATCGACGCTGCGGTTTCTGAATGTGAAACAATGCTGTCCTCCTGCAAATGCGGTCGATGCTGCGCGTACGCGAGCAGGATTTCGCCGCTTGACGCGCGCGGCGCGGCTTGTCATCGAGGGAACCTGGATCGAGCAGTGACCTGAGCAGTTGTGACAAGGCCAGGCTGCTCCATTTATTGATGAGTATGGTCGATGTGCTTGGAAATTTGACAAACGAAGAATTGAAACCAAACCAGCCATAACAACACGGCGACGGCAGGCGCGTGTTCCTTCGCATCCCGTCGCTTCTGGCCTGTCGCGCAGCCACGTCCACACTGGATCCACATAATGGCGATCCATGGCAAGGTCGAGCTGATGCTCAACGACGTGCACGCGCATTGCCCGCTCGTCTTCTTCCATTCGCGCACGCTTGTGCTACCGGAAACTAAATGCCTTCTTTTACTTATGAGGGCATAGCGTCGATCGGCTTCGTGCTCTGGCCAAAATGTGGACCTACGTCTGGACCTTTCTCTAGCCTGTAGTCTCGCATACGCAGACCATTGGGGTGGAGGAGCGTTGACATTTAGCGAATAAAAAAGTCAATGTCGCATCAGATCGTCCGCCAAGTCGTGCATGGAGCAACGCGAACTGATGGTGAAAAAAGAGAATGCAGCGAACATGTTGGCCTCCATCATTCTGCAGTATCGATCAGCAGCACGACCCACCTCATCAACACTCCCACCACTGTCATAATAAACCGCATTCGACGCTCCAGTTCAAAATGACGCTCCATGAGCGCGCGCTCATCGAGTTGCTGCCGTTCGACGTGATCGAAACAATTTGCGTCTGGATCACGCTTTTACACGGCCAACACTCCTGGCTGCGCAACAACGAGCTGATGTGCTTTGCTTTCTCGTCTCCCGCGTTTTTCGCTCCCGCCATTTACACGGCTCTTGGAAGCTACAGCCCATGGGGAGGCAGGCTTGAGTCTTTGGGTGATGGAGTGCCTCTCAACCTTGAAAAAGTGCAGGGCCATTTGCTTCCCCTTCACCTCAAAACCGACTGGACGACGACAACAACGACCGCAATGGCGTTCCTCGCACTGTCTTTTTGGTGCTCCCACCCCGCAACGACAATTGCTCTGTGGTCCTGGCAAGCAGCCGTCAAGTGACACTGCCCCAGTTCCAGGCCATGCTGCTGCCTGTTCCGCTCCACCAAATTGCTCACGCCCAGATTCGATTTCCTGACGTGGAAAAATTGCCTATGCTGCAGGCTTGTCGTGGCCTCACCATCGAATCGATGACCACTGGATGGCCCCTCCCAGCTGCTCTCCACTCGTTGACGCTGACCAATTTCAAAGCCGAACTTGATGGGATGCAAGCGATTGTCTCATCATTTCCTGAAACCCTGCGCGAGCTGCGCATCACGTTTGTCGGCATTGGAGACGACCGAGTGTTGACTTGCCTTCACGACCATCTGCCGCCGTTGCTGATCGTGTTCGAGGTCGTTCAAGGTGCTGGTCTGGTCTTCCCCAACGATGTAGGCGATAACAGCGGAGCTTCTCTCTCCAATGCGCTTGCCAAAGTGTCGCACTTGACCACATTTCGCCACGACCCTCTTCGCTCTGATGGCATTGTGCACGTCTTCAATGGGCTTGCAGCAGCGCAGGAAACGGGCAAGGCGAGGCCATTGTGTGCTGTTGACTTGAGGGCTCGGTCGCCCCAATTCTTGCTTTCCCCACCTGGCTTCTCGTCTTCCGTCCGTGACCTACGTCTTGCCCACCTTGGTCTTTCCGAGTGGACGTCTTCGTTGGACGAAATGCCCTCTGGAATTGCGCCTCGGCTCCTCGACTTTATGTTGTGTCTCCCTCGTCCGACACAGTCGCTCCATATTGCTTTTCGGACCTGTCCGGCCGCTGTTATGCTAGATCCGCGTGTTGTTCATCACTTTGCGTCACAGACGTTGCGATCCCTTTCCTTCGTCAGCCCCTTTCGCTCCGGTCGCCTAGCTTCCCCGTGCTCAGCATTCACCAGTGCTGACAAGTACTTCCCAGCGCTTGTGTTGCTCACAATTGATGGGTGTCTTTCTGCCGGTTCTATCGCAATGGGCCATAGCCTGGTCCCTCTTCCGCCGGCCCTTCGCTTTTTTGATATCTCACGCAATGGGCTCACAACAGCCGACGCGACAGCATTATGGCCTTGCTTGCCGGCCGCTCTGAGCGTCCTCCGGATCGCAAGTAACAATTTGGCCATGGTTCCAACACCGTTCCCGCCCTCGCTCCGCGTGCTACAGGTGTCATGTAATGAGAAGCTTGGTGGCAGTACGACACTCTGGATTGATGAGCTTCCACTGACATTTCGCCACCTTGACGTGCGTAGGTGCAAGCTTCCAGAGGTTGCTGGGCGGGCGCTCATTGCTGCATGCTCGCGTGCTGGAGTACGGCGCCTGTCGGGCGCACCGCGGCTGCAAGTCAAGGTGACTGGAAACAGTTTCAAGTGGCCTTGGGATTTGTGCGCTGGATGGGGACGCCGAGTGCTCGTTGGTAGTCGTTTTTATGTGGATTCCCGTTCATGTGTGTTTCTTGCTCTTTGATAAGATCACATTGAGTTGAGTTTGTCGACTCTGGCGCTGATGGTGGTGTTGTGCGCTCCCATTGAAGCGTCATCTCCTCGGCGTGCAACACTCCCCTCGTCCTGATCGGACTCTCGAGGCGCCTAATGCCGCGCGCAAGCGCGCAGGAACGCGGCGCGCGTCGGGCGTGGCGCGGCTTTTGATCAAGGCGACTGGCATCATTTGTTCATGAACAGGATGAGCGGTTTCAGTGAATCTTCTCTGACCTGAATGAGATGTAATTTTGATTTCAAGACAGCCATGCTCACTCAACTACGATCTCGTGGTCCAGGCCATTGCACAGCAGTGCACAGCAGTTAGCGTGGCCCTGGAGGCGCTCACTCTGGCACTCTCGCGCAGCGTCAGGGCAGACTTTGCCCTGCCCGCTGGTGCGACATGTGCTTTTTGTTCAACGATTGTCCACATGTCGTTCTCAAGTTTACCTTGTTTTGACCACAACACAACCCACCTCCTCAGCGCTCCCATAACTAGCACAACTAACCGCATTCGACACTGCACTTCACAATGACGCTCCATGAGCGTGCGCCCATCGAGTTGCTGCCGTTCGTCGTGATCGACAACATATGCGTTTGGCTCACATGTGTTCACCAAGCGCTTCTGCCTTTTGCCATCTCGTCGCCCGCTTTCTTCGCCCCCGCCATTTCCACGGCTCTACGTCACGGCAGAGGCATGCTTGAGCCCCTGCCGGACGACACAGAGCCCATCGAACTTGATGGGTATTTGGGTGATTTCCTTGTCCCTGCGCACCACGACCGATTATTTGAAGCAGTGCCTCGCAACGTCTACTTAGTGCTCCCACCCCGCAACGACAATTGCTCTGTGGTCCTGGCAAGCAGCCGTCAAGTGACACTGCCCCAGTTCCAGGCCATGCTACTGCCTGTTCCGCTCCACCAAGTTGCTCACGCCCAGATTCGATTTCCTGACCTGGCGAGTCTGCCCATGCCGCTGGCTTGTCGTTGCCTGACTGTCGAATCGATGGCGGCAGGATGGGCCCTCCCGGCTGCGCTCCACTCACTGAAACTGACAGAGTTTGAAGCTAATCATGACACGATACTTGCTATCGTCGCATTGTTTCCTGAGACTCTGCGCGAGCTCACCATCGAGTTGATCGGTGATGGAGACGACCGAGTGTTGACTTGCCTTCACGACCATCTGCCACCGTTGCTGACCGTGTTCAAGGTTGTTCAGAACGAAGGCATGTTCTTCCCCAACAATGTGGGTGATAACAGCAGTGCCGCTCTTGCCAATGCGCTTGCCAAACTGTTGCACTTGACCACGTTTCGTCACGACTTTCTTCGCTTCGATGGTGTGGTGCATGTCCTCAATGGGCTCGCGGCAGCACAGGGAGCCGGCAGGGCGAGGCCATTGTGTGTTGTTGACTTGAGGGCCCGTTCGCCCCAATTCTTGCCTGCCCCACCTGTCTTCTCTTCGGCTGTCCATGACCTCCGTCTTGCCCATCTTGGCCTTTCCGAGTGGACGTCCTCGCTGGATGAAATGCCCTCTGATATTGCGTCTCGGCTCCTCGACTTTATGTTGCATCTCCCTCGACCGACGCAGTCGCTCCAGATTGATTTTCGGACCTGGCCAGTCGCGGTCATGCTCAACACGCGCGTTGTTCAACACTTTGCGTCACAGACGTTGCGATCCCTGTCCTTTGTCGGCCCCTTTCGCTCAGATCGCCGACTGTCCTGGTTTTCAGCATTCACCAGTGTTGACAAGCACTTCCCCGCGCTCAAGTCACTCACTATTGAAGGGTGTCTTTTTGCTGGCTCAATTGCGACATGCAGTAACCTGGGATCTCTTCCGCCGACTCTTCGCATTCTTGACCTCTCATGCAACTCGCTCACAACGGCCGACGCAGCAGCGTTGTGGCCTTGCCTGCCAGCCGGTCTGAGCGACCTCCGGTTGGCGAGTAACGATCTGACCACAATTCCGACCCCGTTACCGCCCTCGCTCCGTGTGCTGCAAGTGCCATGCAATGAGAATCTTGGTGGCAGTGTAGCGCTCTGGATTGATGCGCTTCCGCCGACACTTCGCCACCTTGACGTGCGTGGGTGCAATCTTCCCGAAGGTGCTGGGCGGGTGCTCCATGCTGTAGGCTCGCGCGCAGGAGTGCGGCGCCTGTCGGGCGCGCTGCGGCTTCAAGTCAAGGCTATTGGGAACGGTTTTGAGTGGCCGTTGGAGTTGTGAACAGGACCGGCGCTATGTGCTCGGTGCTTGTTCCCAATTGTCACGAAATTTCGAGCTGTCGATGATGTTTGCAGATAAAGAGAATGATCTCAGAGTTCGGGCGCTTTGAACTTGAAGACACACGCGGTCCTGTCAGCTTGTCGGCTCGAAATGGTGCACGTTTTCAATGGTCATCCTGCAGCCCAGGAAGCCGGCAAGGAACGAATGAATTCAGTGAGTTTGAAGGTATGGGGCCTCGAGTCCGAACCTTCATCGCCTTCGCTTTTTGTTGCCGTCCGTGATCTTCGTCTTCTCCACTTGGGCTTTTCCTTTTGTGAGGCTTCGGCGGACGAATTGCCCTCGGTTGATGCATCTCGACTTCTTGATTTGGTCTTACACCTGCCTCGCCCAACACATACGCTCCGCCTTGATTTTGGGACCTGGCCGGCCAAAGTGCCGCTCGATCCGCGTACTATTCAACAGTTTGCGTCTCCCACACTGCATTCGTTGACCCTCATCGGCCCGACTGGTCACTCGCCGTTTTGGCTTCCATCGCTCAACGATTTGGCCAAGCTTTTCCCAACGCTCACATCCATCACGACTCAAGGATGTCAATCGTTGGATTATGTTGCCAAAAGCTCCGCAAAATCTCCATTCGCTTGATCTCTCGAGCAATGCGCTCATGACCAACGACATCAAGTTGATTTGGTCGTTATTGCCGACTGGTCTGCACACTTTACGACTCGCATCCAACCAGATCATGTCTCTGCCGACGCCATTCCCACCCTTGCTACAACCACTTCACTTGATGTGTCATTGATGAGGATCTTGGCGACACCGCTGTGGATTCGGCACTTTAGATTGACGCCCTTCCACTAACGCTTCTGTTTCTTGATGTGCACGGATGTTATTTCTCCGAGGAAGCCATTGAAGCACTCGATGCTGCGCGTTTACGTGCAGGCACGCCACGCGCATCTGGCGAGGCGCGGCTCAAAGTCGTGGAACCCATTGATGATTGGTCTTACAGTACTGATGATGCTTCCGTTTGATGCTATCAGTTCTTTACCGTTGCATTCGAATGAAACCACGGTTCTTCTGCATCCCTTCTGGTTTGAGAGAACAATCCATTCTTACTGACTTTTACACATGGGAAATGGGAACGGCTGTCCTGAGGTGGTCGTCCTCAACGTCCCTTCGCGGGTTAATTGCAAATACGCGAACCGTGCGAACCACGTCGTCTTGGGAGCCAGCAAGGCCTATTTGAGGATTTGGCGAGGGTGCCGGGCGGTCTCGATGCATTGCAAACCTCAGCATCACAACAACAGGCTGTGCACTTCAAAGAAATCGACTTCCACCCCGCTGATTGAAGCTGTACGTCAAGACTCCAAATTCCCGGAATCCTCCAGATCAGGCATCCCTCCCAAACAATTTGCTGTCCCAAATAAATGAGAGAGCGCAAAACCAGCGCTCCCAACTGTTCAGAAATGACCGGCTTTGCAATATGCAGCGCCATTGCTTTCGGCTTGATCGGTGGAGGTGCTGGGCGCGACGAGAATAATGGCATCTCACCAAACGTGGGGGCAACAACTGAAATGCCGACATGGACCGGGTGCGCAGCCCTTCGTGATGCGGACGTGCCAGGAAGTGCAAGGCAGCCTTGCAACACGTCAGAGCCGTCGCTTTCTGGCACGACACATTGCTTTGGAAATACCGACCATACAATCGTCAACGTGAGTGCCAAAAATCACTCCCCCTCAAACAAGGTTTCGAGTGCACAGCAAGCGCGAATCGAGACCAGGAAACATTCGTGTCGTGTATTTATTAGTCTGCAGTCCTTCGCCTGTCTCTCCCCCCTCGCTCCGCTTCATGCAGGTTTGCACTTCGCTTCGCCTTCTCCACCTAGCCTGTGAGAGGCGAAATGCTCGAGGCCGTGAGCGGCGACTGGTTATCGACTCCCATCATCATCATCGGCGTGCTCGTCGCGATCGTCCCCGGCTTAGCAGCACCGCCGGCCATGCCGCGCTGGTTGAGTCGCGCCAAGAGCTGGCGCTTGTGCGAGCGCATCACGTAAATCGTTACGGTCGGGACTACGCCATTTGGCGAGGTGAGTGCGGGATTGAGGAGGGAGGGCGGAGGAAGTGGGCGGCGTACCAATCAGGATGAGCGACAGGATCGACCCCATCAACGCGTACTTGACGGTGTTGTCGGTGGACACGCCCGTGCCCGAGTTCGGGTCGGTGATCTTGGTGATGTTGTTGTCGCCCGGATCGGTGAGCGTCGCGTTCGGGTTTGTGTCTATGCAAATGGGCTCGCGCGTGAGCAACAACGTACGGCAAGGCAGGCGACGGCAGCTGCGGGAGCAAATGTACAAAGCGCCGGCATGTTGAACGTGTAGACGCAATTATCCACTGGCGCGCCCACGACAATCACGTTCCCGGACGCCGTCATCGCCTTGCCGAAATGATCCTGGTGATACGTCGTCGTATCAATCATGCTCGCGTTTGGCGCGAGCGTGCCGATCCAGTCCATGACAGCCTTGCGGGACGCGGGCACCGCGGAGAGCGTCACGTCCTCGAACCCAAACGCCATCTCGCCCAAACGCCGGCGATGGTACAGGTAGACGGTCCCGCGCCCGTTCCCGGACGTCGCGTCGGCCACCAGCAACCATTTGTCGGTCGCGATCATGGACCCGCCGAAAAACGTCTTCGACACAGAGCTCGGGTTGGCCAGGGACGTGTCCCACGTCCAGGCGTCCCAGTACTTCCACTTGGTGCTGACGAGCTGCGTGACGGGGTTCCCGCCGCGCGGCGCGCCAACTTGCAGCAGGGCGAGTTGCGCGGTCGCGTCGATCGTGAGCGCCAGGCCGAGCCCGAACCAGTTTTCGGCCATCCACGTAGACGACTGGTTGTAGTCAGGTGCCGCGAGGTTCGTGAGCCGCGCAAACGAGTTGAGGTTGAGCCGATAGATGGAAACGAGGCCCGCGGTCACGTTGCTCGACGGGGAGGCCGTGTAGTCGCGCACGGCGAGCGTCGTGTCGAGGTCCGACGTCGCGGCCACGGCAATGTCGAGCCCGAGCGTACCGAGCGGAATCGCCGATGCCGACGGGATGAACTGGAAGGGCGTCCTGTGGTGCAGTGCATGCCGTCAGATTACGATCTGAAGAAGCGACAGCGAAAGCGGGAAGAGAACGTACCAAGCACCGCCGTTGAGCGAAAACACATAGACCCCCATGTTCCCCGTGAACCGCGTCGGTGTTCCCGGCCATGCACCCGTCCACAAACTCCTCCCATATATCGCGCCCGAATCTGGGCTGCTCACGGAATCCCACCCGCCATTCGCCGTGACAAACAGGAATGCCGAGTTCGCGTCGGGCGAGAACACGACTTTCGACCCGAACCGGTCATGGTATGCACGCGTGCGCCCGAGCTGCGCGACGCTCAGTTCTGTCACGCTCGTCAGCACATCCCCCGTGCGGTGGTAAATCAGGACCGACCCGTGGTACGGGTGCTTGGAGAGCCCGAGCCCCGACGTGAAGGCGCGGCCCGGCGCGCCGACGGCAAGCCAGGTGCCGTCGGTGCTCCACTTGACGTCGTACCCGAACAGCGACAGCGCCGACCCGGCCTGTGTGCCGTTGAACGCGGTCGTCGTCGAGTTGGACGGGTCGGTGAGCGTCGTGACAAGCGTCCACGCGGTGCTTGGGTAGCCCGGGAAGGACGCGGTCGGGACGGTCGTGCACGGCGTCGACGACGCGGCGGGAGCGGTTGTTGTAGTTGTGGCCGTCGCGGTGGTTGTGGTCGACGACGCGTTGGCGGCGGCGTCGAGCGGGCACGTGGCGTTCACGTACGTGACGGGGGCGTAGGCCGCGTAGGGCGTCTTGTAGATGCGCATGGAAATGTCCCACGGTTGCCCAACGGCCTGTCAAGCCAATGAAGCGCCGTGAGCGGTTTGGTCGGATGGTACTCGCTGGAGAAGGGTCATCTCGTGGCAGCGTACCAAGTACGTCCATCCACTGACGGTCACGGCGTGCACCGAGTATCCAAACATGCCGCCGTCGCCGTTACAGAGCGGCTGCGTTGCGGGCATGACACGCTTGGCGCCTTGAGCGCCATCGAGCAAAAAGAACGCCGTGATCGTAAAGGCCACCAGGGCCCAGAACGTCGACGACAGCCACTGGAATGGTATCATTTTCGATCGCTCTCTTGCCCGAGACAACGAGATGGGATCGGGCGCCGGTGATCGCCTTGGCGTGCGTCGTGCGTTCTTGGCCGTGACAGGGCCCGCGGATAGGGTAGACGGGTGGGATTGCATTGGAGCAGGTCAAGATGGTTGGGAATAACGAGAAAAGAAGTATTGCAGCAAGTTGCGGCGTGTTGGTAAGGGTGGTTTGATCAACAATAGGGTCGTCGATCGTCACCTAGATCACCAAACGACGACCGAAGCAAACAACAGAAATGAGAGACAGACACCGCGGTCCTCGTTTCGCATCGCGGTTGGGCTCGCCGATTCGATCGACGCAAGTCCCGTGCAGCAGCTCGTGCACGTTGTCGAAATGACCAGCAAGCAGCTTGAGACTTGCCAGAGCACCTCGGCTTGCCTGTGTCCATCATGCATCTCCGTTTCCACCCAAAATGTCGGATCGCTGAATCACCGAATCAACTAGAATGAGCACGCCATTTTCTATTGATCCCAGATCTGGTTAGTGACCAAGGCCAGCGGCAGCTTGATATCGGTGCGCTGTGGCCACCTTCAAGCGACGGCAAATCGTCGTCCCCATCCCCATCCCCATCTTCATAAGCCAGATCAAGCAACTGGGTTTCCGCTTGAAATGGCGGCAAGTACCGGTCCGGCCACTCGGGAATGACATTGCTCGCGGATGCAAAGTGCACAGACTCGACCGGCGGGATAGACTTGGCTGAAATGATATGCTTGTCCTGGTCCACTAAGGGCCCCGCGCGGCCTGCTGACTGTCCCGGTTTGCTGCCGCCACAAGAGCGACAAGGGTAGCAGCAGCAAAGGAGCACTATACAGTAGGGAATCAATTGTCGGTCGATAATGTCAGGGCAGGGTCGTCATGATGCCATGAGCGCGCGCCAGACCATTTGTTGGGATCAATATACCGTTGGCGAGCCAATTCCACATTTTGCACTTGCTGTGTCTCTCCAGATCAGAAGGCTGTCGGGTGACGACGGAGATGTCTGTTTGCAAGTCCTGCAGTGCAGGCTGCTCGTTAGGGAATCATCAGTGTTAGTGGACCAGTTCTAGGCGGGTAGCAACGAGCAGCCATCGTGAGGAAGAAGCAATGTTTACGGCTTGTCGAGCGCCGAGATCGACAGGAGAGAGAGTGGGGGCGAGTGGTGATCGCCTTCCACTCGCGCAGACATTTCTTCCTGGCCGAGGGACGGGCAGGTGGCGGTTATTCAAGTGCTGAAGATGGAAGCAAGACACACTCTCAGGCTCTGGCTCAGGAACGCCAAGGCAAATCTGTTGCGACACACATGTCGGACTTGACTGATCTGTCGCGCAATGCCACCGACGGCCAGAGCCTCTGGTAGGTCAGTGTCGTTGTGGTTGGCCACAGCGTGTCATGGTCGTCACATTACAGCTGTACATATCACCAACCAGGTCTCTTGACCTGTCAATCCACGAGCCCAGACTTGCTGCAACCGGCTCCAAGAACTTCATCCAGCATCAAGCACCGCCAAGCAGCAGGAATCCGGAGTTCGACCGTTTCCAGCCCAGCAGCACCCCCTCAACGCGCTAACTGCCAACCCATTTTCGCCGTGACCATGTCGTCGCACAGCCGCACGGGCACACCCGCGCTCACGCTCGACCAGATCCTGCCGCCCGTTGCCGGCGGTGCGCCGTCTGCGCCCGGATCGCCGACGCTCGCCAAGCCCACGAGTCCAACCCTAAGTCCGCCCGCTGCTGCGCGTCCTCGCAAAGCGAGTCGCGGATTCGGTCCTGGCGCGCCGCGCGACCGGTCACGAGGACGTACGACGAGCCCCGGCCCCGGAGCGCTGAGCACGCGCCAGGTCGGTGCCGGTGGGGCCGGGTGGGAACTGCGGCTGCAGCAGGCGCCGCCAAGGACGCGGGACGGGACGAGGACGGGTGGAGAAGATGCGGAGTCGGGAACAGTTGCTGACGTTGGTGATGGAGAGGTACGCCCGTTTGGATCAGCGTGCGAACAACCGGTGCATTCAGCTCACGACCACGCCCTGTAGCCGACCGACGACGTCACCCCACTCGACGATTCGACCCACCGCGTGCGCTTCCCCACGACCGACACCGACGACCACCCAAGCACGTCGACCCTCGCGGCGCAGCCCATCTCGACCCTGACCGCACCCAAAATCAATACCGTCGTTCCGATCCTCGTCGACCGCGCGTCAGCCGCGCGCGCCGATTTGCGCGCGCTGCAGGCCGAGGCCGAGTCGGCGCTCGCTGACCTCGAACGTACCGAAACGGCACGGCGGCAGGCCGAAGCGGCACGTGCTGCGGCGGAACGCGACGCCGAGGCCGTCACGCGCAAGATCGAGGCGACGAAGCGGAAAAAGGCCGAGCTCGAGGACGTGCTGGAGAGACTGAGGCTTGAGAATGACGAGTTGGAGGCACAGCTCGAGCGAGCGGGCGTGTTTATCAAGAAGCATGTTGAGAAGCGCGGGGGCGGTGCGGAGGGTGTGTCGGCGCCCGGGTCGCGCGCGCCGTCCAGGCACGGACCGCCGGTCGGGGCGGCCGAGTGACTGTAGGGGTGGGTGGAGACTCGACTCGGTTTTGATTCACGAGTTGGCAAGGCAGACAAGTGCAACAAGAAATGATTTTTAAGAATGGTTAGTTGGCACACACATCGTATTCTATTGCCACCTTCCGTCCCAGGTAGCAACGACCCCATCAAGACGCTGGCAGCTTCTCTGGGCCCTGACGCAGGTAACACGCGCCGTCAAAGGAATTAGGGCCACGCGTGGCAGTGGAGAAGCAAGCAAATCCGGTTCCCGATTCTGCGGCGCTGCGTCATGGCAATGAAAATGACAGGCTGTGTTGTGCGCGTCCCGTGCCAGGTGGGTTCTCAACGTGAGAGACAAACGCGTACACACCATCAGCGCGCATTGCTCACCAAGTCGCGATGGGCGAGAGAACGGCTGCTCACGGTTGGATGGGAGATCTCCCTTGCAATTGAGCAAAAATGTCAATGATTCCATCTTATCGTGGTTACAGGCTTTACAAGACCAAAATAGAAAAATAGATGACGATTTGAAGAAAATGACGATCCCGCCGGCCAGCGTACGGTCCCGGGTTCCCCATGGTGGACCGGTTTTGATATTCAATGAGGGGTCGTGGATGCATGCGTGCCCACCTTGAGTGGGTCAACGGCCGCTGCGATGGTGCAGACCGGTGTGGCGTAGTGTGGCCGGCGCTCGTTGCGCGAACATGCGTGTGTGATCCGACGCGTTTCGCGTCGCGCATGGCGCCTTGGTATAGTGGATGGCCATCACTGACGCCGTCTTGATCGTGTGATCATGGTCATGGAGCGCGCCATTGCTTCAGCGAGGGGCATCGCACGCGCAGCTCTTTGGGCGGTGCTCAACGATGAGAATCAGATTCGAGAGCCGGAATGTCGTCCACCAAGGCAACATGGAAGTCGACGGGTTGATGTGCAGCGTCCGGGTGCGTGAACGCGCTCAGGCCGCGCCGGAACGACGCCCGCCGCGTTCGGGAATGCAAACGGCCGGTGCGTCTCGTGGACTGGAGCAATCGGCAGGTCGACCCAGAAGTGCAGCACCGCGGCGAGATCTTGGATTGTGAGCGTCGGTTTTGGGTCAGGCCCCTCGTAGCGCGGTGAGTGCAGAGCAAGCGGCGGCCACACACGCGTCGTCAGCGGCGCCGCGGTGCCTGTGTCGGTGCGCATTGTCAGCTGATGCTCGTGGTTGCCAAGGCCGGGCCACGGATTTTGTGCAGTGTTGGTGGCGCGTGCGCCCGCGGTGGGCGAGTCGGGCACGACATCAGCGCTGGTTGTCGTGATGGGGTGAGTATCGTCAACCAGGTCTGGTGGAGAGTTCTGTGGAAGCGTGAAACTTTGTTGCTTCAACGTACGCGTGATTGCGCCTGTTGTGCATGCGGCACCCTCTTCGCCTTGATGGTGAGTGTTGGCCTACCGTTGTAGGCTTATCGTCGACTGGTCAAGAGTACGAACAGGATCCCACCGCGCTCGCCCGGCTGGACGTTACGACCCACGCAACCGCTCATTCCGGTGATCCATCTCACGGTCTTGTTCTTCGCCGCCGAGTGGTCCACAGCGCGTCTCGACGTGATCATCCCACGCTCAAGACGGACAGCAGCAACAAGCTGCACGGTGCTGAGCATACTCGCATTATCGCGACAATCCATGGAAACGCAGCGCGACAGACGACCCGCCAGTTTCGCGGATTTGCTTCTCGTGCTGCGTGGCTGCCGAGAGAAGCGGGTTGATGATGCGTTTCGTACCCGCGAGCAAGGTGAGGGGTCGGAGCGTTTGTCACTGGCGGCCGCCATGGGCACCGTGGCGCCTGGTGCCATCCGCCGCCGTTGTTTGTTGCGGAACAACCAGCGGAAGCGACTGCATCGCATCGCAGCGGTCTTGACCCGTGGTGTGCGACCCGCAGCGTCGCGTTGCTTTCGTCGTTTTGGTGTCGCGGTGCCTGGTGTTGGCGCATGTATGGCAGTCGTCACTGACGGACCAGCTACGCAGTCAGAGCGAGCGCGGTTTGCCCGGAGGAGCGAGTGGGTGCGTCGATCACGGGGCACGCCCTTCAGTCGGCTGCACACCCTCCGATCATGCAAGCGCACTGATCAACTGACGCGTGACTGGCGTTGTGCTTCGCCGACGATGCATGGAAGAAAGGTGATGCGTTCTCCATACGAGCAGGGACTTGCACCCAACAACGACTCATTTCAGCAAACGCGCACCAAACGATCAATATCACCCGTTTGGTCGTTGGGCTCCTCCATTCCCGCCTGACAACGCGCACCAAGTCCCGCCCGACCGCGCGCTCTTAACCCCCAGCTCCCGTGCCAACCCTCCCAGCACGGCCGACTGGCACGCGCACGGCCCCCCTCCGTTTTGCACCGTGATCCTGCTTCCGACCTCGCCGCGCTGGACGAGGCCGCGCGTATCCGCCACGAATCTATGTCCTGTTTGGTTCTGTTTGGGTCCTGTCCGCAAGTAAACCGCCCTTAGCCGATCCGCGCGCGGCCGCCCCTGCCGCCGCCGCGACCAATACCAACCATGACGCGCCAAAATAAACAACTGTTGCAGACGCGCCGCGACGAGCAGGACGAGCCGGTCGCGGTCCCGCAAGTCGAGGGAGCGAGCACGCGGGCGAGCACGCGCGCGAACACCAACGCCGACACCGACCTGTCGCGCCCGACCCGCCTTGGCACCTGCCGTACTGCACCTGCCCATCAAGACGCGTCGCGTGCCGCCGGCTCGCCGCCTGCGACCACCGGCTCGCGCTCGTCCGGCGGCAGCGGTGGTCGGTCGTCGTGCGCGCCCCCGATTGCGGCGTTTGGGTCGTGGCAGCCGCCGCTGATCTCGACCACGCTCGAAGCGGACTACATGAACGACAAGATCGCGGAGCTGGTCACGACTAGTACGGGCCCCATCACCATTACGGCGCACTCCAAGCTCGATACCCTGGTCATGTCCGTAGCGCCTGCGGCCCCGATTGTGATGGCGCAGGTTGACGATTTGCCATGCCCTGCGCTCGAGCGGCCGGTCGCTGTCGGCAAGCCCGCGGTCGCGTTCGCCGACATGGAATGGGTGCCGGAGATCGTGACGGCGTCGACTAGGCCGGCCTTGGCGGGTCCGGGTTCTGTGGCGAGCCGGGCGCCACCACCGCCGCCGCCGCCGAAGGAGCAGCAGCCGGCGGGCCAAGACATGGCGTCGATGCTCATTTTTGCCGAACGCGGGCATGTGTCCCTGACCCCGGTGGCTGACGTGGGTGAACCCTTCTGGCATTATCCTGTTGGTTCGGGGGTTTGGCCGGCCAACGTGCCTCCTGGAGCGGTTATTCTCGACATCCTCAACGAGAACGAGACAGACTTCCCGGAACTCGACGCTCCCGAAGAAACTTTGGCCGCGCCGCAAGAGGACCCCGCAGTGCTGCCGGAGTGACAGTGGGTGGGGATGACAGTGGGCGCGACAGTCGCAGACGCCGTGAGTGTTGTGCAAGGTGTAGGAGGCGGTGTCGCTGGTGGATGCTCTTTCTGTGATTTTGAATGTGGAATTGCATTGTGTACGTCGCTTGTACTGCATTTGATTCGATAGCCCAGTCCACCATTGACCATAGTGACCGCCCCTGGTGAATAATGGCCTCGCACAGAAGCTTTTTCATTGCATGCGGGGGATAAGATGGAAGTGCAACAGTAATCGCAGTGCCGCTCATCCGTCTCTGCCCCCACGACCATCCACTCATGTTCTTCGAAGTGAACCGCCCGGATTTATGTGGTTGCACGCATGCTCTAACCGTACTTGCGCTCACGTTATCAAAGCAGTCCACACGTCGAACGCGGTTGATGGTGGCAGCATTGATGAGCACTGACATCAAATGCTGTTTTGTGAGCGTTGCAAGATGACACGGGATAGTTTCTCCGTTGTTTCTCCGACAGGCCTTCGTCTCCGACCGATCTCGTTGTCGTTGTTGGCGGCCATGACATCGTTCCCCCGGTTTTATGTAGGCCTGCCTGTCGGTTGGCTAAGGTGGATGAAGTTCTCGTCTTTGTGGCCGTGATCGGGATGTGGCACCGAAGCAGGAAGCAGGGGGACGCTTGCGTTTACAGCCAGAAAGGTCACGTTGCGGCGTTAACCCCCTGGCCGCCAACAACTACGGGCGACTTGCCGCTCTTGGAGCATATCCTCTCCTTCTCAGCCGATCCGCACCAGCAACCAACCATGACGCCCTCCAACAAGCCGCAGCTCGACCTGTCCGTCTACCTCGTCACGGACTCGCGCATGGTCCCCGAGGCCGAGTTTCTCGCCACCGTCGAGGCGGCGCTCCAGGGTGGCGTGACGCTTTTGCAACTGCGCGAGAAGTCGCTCGACACGGCGATCTTTGCCGACCGCGCGCGCGCGACGCTCGCGCTCGCCCGCAAGTACGGCGTGCCGCTGCTCATCAACGACCGGCTCGATGTGGCGCTCGCTGTCGGTGCCGACGGCGTGCACCTCGGCCAAGACGATCTCGACGCCCATACGGCGCGTGCTCTGCTCGGGCCCAACAAGATTGTCGGCGTGACCGTGCACAATATTGCGCAGGCAGTGGCCGCGGCCGAGAATGGCGCCGATTACCTTGGCACGTGCGCGATTTTCGATACCGCGACCAAGGTGCACCCGGACGGGTTTGTCCCGCTCGGGATCGAAGGCGTGCGCACGCTGCTCGCCGACATGGCCGAGCACCCGCGGCTCGCCAAGATGCCGATCGTCACGATTGGCGGGCTCAACGCCGAGAACATTGGCGCCGTCATGGCCGAGACGGCGAACCCGCGCAAGCAGCTCGACGGGGTCGCCGTCGTGTCGGCGATTATGGCGCAGCCCGACGCGCGCGAGGCCACGGCCGAGCTCGTGGACATCGTCAAGGCCGGTAAGCTCGCGCCCAACGCGCAGTACGTGGCCAACGCCGACGATGCGCTCGTGCAAGCTGCGGCGCACTTGCTCGCCAAGCTGCGGTCGGGCCAGACGCCGCTCGTGCACCACTTGACCAACTTTGTCGTCATGAACGACAACGCTAATGCCGCGCTGCATATCGGCGGGTCGCCCGTCATGGCACACGCGGTGCAGGAGATGAACGACATGACCGGATTCGCGTCGGCGCTCGTCATCAATGTCGGCACGCTCTCGGAGCACTGGATCGAGGCCATGTTGCTCGCGGGCAAGGTCGCGAATGAGCGCGGGATCCCGGTCATTCTTGACCCGGTCGGTGCGGTACGCAGTTTTGATTTCCCCTTGCTCTTCTTCTCTCGTACCGAACCATTCAGTTTACACGCTCTCTTGTCCACCGCTCAATAGGGCGCGACGGCGTACCGCCGCGAAACGTGCGAGCGCCTGCTGCGCGAAGTGCAATTCGCCGTGATCAAGGGCAACGCCGGCGAAATCGCGGCGCTCGCGAACCTGCCCGGTCTCGACGTCGAAATGCGCGGCGTCGACTCGGGCGACTCGTCGCCCAAGGCGCGGATCGCCCTGTCGCGCGCGCTTGCGCAGGCGACGGGCGCCGTCGTCGTCCTGACGGGTGCGACCGACTTTATCTCGTACACGGACGGCGACGAGATCAAGACCGTGGCGCTCGAAAACGGGTCGGCCTGGCTCGGCAAGTTGACGGGGACCGGGTGCACGACGGCGACGCTCGTTGGGTGCTTTGCGGGCGTCGCCGAGCTGGACCAGCGTGCGGCCGCGGCGGTCGCGGGCGTGCTGAGTATGGGGATTGCCGCGGAGCTGGCGGTGCCCGAGGCCAAGGGGCCCGCGTCGTTCAAGGTCGCACTGTTTGACCACCTCTACACGCTGCAGCCCGAGGACCTGGTCAAGCATGCCCGCGTGCGTGTTGTTGAGGTCGGGGAAGACGAGGAGTAGATGCATTTCCGAGCGTAGACGTTTTGCTGTTGCGGAATTCTCGTGTCGGACGGTATCAAATACATGGGATCGCGCAGATGCGATCGTCGATTGTTGCGAGACCGCAGTTTCTTGTTGAGAGAAGTGCGTGCCGAGCACAACCTGATCAACGTTTTCGCACATGAGCCAGGCGTCTTGGGTGCGATGGCGATAGGCAGTGGAGACCTCGCCCTCACGGACCACTCGGTGGAAGCGGAGCCATGAAGTGGAGCCATGGCAGCCGAAGCGGCTCGTGGATGGTCATGGCACGTTTGCACGCACCTGGTGGAAAAGAAGACTGAGATGCAGCAACATTTCTCGGATACGAAAGCATGATTTTTGCGTTCCAGGGTCAGGGTCGAGCCCAAACATGAGATATCGCACCCAAGGCACGTGCCCGTGATCATTTCGAATAACGCGAAGAGTTGCCGCCTTTCTCTCTGGAATTGGCATTCGAGGGGAGGCAGAGGGAAGGGGGGGGGGGGGGGGGGGTTGGGCATGGCGGAAGGGCGGGAAGATCAACAGCAGCATTCTTGCAAGATCAACAAAAGACTTCGATCAAGGGTTCAATGGCTCAAAGCGTTGACAAAGTCCACAAACACGCCGAGCTGCTGGTAGCAGAAAGCTTCTTGCACTGGGTGCGCTTTGGGCGGCACCGGCATTTTGTTGTTCATTGGAATGTGCGTCGTGTGGAAATGGGCGCCATACGGGTTCAATCACAGCCACCCATCAAACACGGCGACGCGGTCCGACATGTCGAAATGCGGCTTGCCGGCCTCTATGACCAAGTAGTGCGAATGGACAACGATCAGGTTCGTGCAAAACTTGGACAGCGCTGAATGGGCCGGCAAAAATGGTATCCATGTACTCGCTCGCGATGCGAGTCGCATGGCTGCGATAATTACCTCGCAGGTTCATTAAAAGTATCAGTGGAGCTAGGAAGTAGGTACGCTCAAGTCATGCCGAATCACAATCACTGCCGCGTCAACACCAGGAACAGACAACAAGATTTCTTCCAGTCCATGCCCTCGAGCGACTAATCACCGCCAGACGCTTCAACTAAATCGAGCATTTCTTCGACCGCCTTGTCAGGAATGCGATTGGCTTGATCCACCCAGGAGCTGAGCGACTGTGGAGCGCTTCCACCGCGCGAGAGTGCGCGGCCAAGATGTTCATGGTCGAGACGTATTCGATACATGGCCAGGCGTGACGTGCACGGCCCAATACGCCAGGAATGTGCGTCGGCCACAGTAGAGTGTTAGTGCTTCCACGCTGGTGCTTGGCCCAATCTGGCTGGCTTTGAGCGAGCATCAAAGGGCTGGATCCACTCACTCCTGCTCTCAAGCTGAACTTCTGAGTTCCATGCCGCCGAACCCACGTCTCTGCCTGACGACGTATGTATGACTCGTCGGGGCAATGGGAGCGGTCGCTCCGAGTCCGAAGTACGTGAGCCAAGGCGCATGTAAATATTGGCTCTCCACGCCAGCAAGTGGAGCAAGCGGGTCGTGCTGATTGAGACATAGTTCCTGTGATTCGGGTCGTATGGCCCAAACGCAAAATGGCACAGACCACCAGGACCGCTGGACGCTCTTGTTGCTGAACTCAAGGAGAATGCTTGGGAAGAAATGCAATTTACTAATGCGCAACGCGCGGGAGGATAAGAATCCACGCAAACCATCACGATATTTCAAAACCCCACAAAGTACAAAGGTCGGCAATCGCGCTCTGCCGGCGCCAGCAGCGCCGTGGATCTTGGCTCATGCTCAAGGGTCGAGATCTGGAAGATCTAGCTTGCCGAGATCATTTGGCATTTGGGGGTGCAGCCCGCGCTGTTGCCGCGAAAACGAGGTCCGACAACGTGAGGCCGTCCTTCGAATAGATATTCGCGGGCATAGCAATCTGCTGCTGCCCAAAATTCTGGGCTGCCGGTGGCGACGGCCCCTGCTGCGCTTGCACCCTTTCTTTCAACATCAGATCGGGAACTTCAGCCGGGAAGACGAAAACCGGCACGCGTGACGCTCCTGCGGCATTTCAGGCCTTTTCATACAGCTTGATCAGCTCCTTGTTGTTGGGCTGCAGCTCCGGCTTGGGCGTGAGCACAGGCAGCGTCAGCAAGAAGGGTTTTGGTCGCGGCGAGCCCCTTGCGGATCGTCTCGACGCCGACGAGAACCGACTGGAAGAAATGGCGGGTCGGGTCAGTTCTGGGTCTTTGCTGTTCTGCAAGCGAAGGTGAGAGCGGAAACGTACGCTTAACCACATCTTGACATTTTGCCCCATCTCGATGCGCGCCAATTCGGCCGTCGGCGCCGCATCGCGTGAGTACTTTGACAGCAAGTCGACAAGGGCCACGCGCTGCTGGTAGTAGAACGCGATGCGTGCCGCGCGCCCGGCCAGCGGCATCGTCGTTGCGACGGGAAGCGCGACAATGGGCAGGTCCGGCCGGTTCAAGTCGGCCGTGATCTTGTCGAGGCGCTTGGACACGTCAAGGTACTTGTCGCCGCTCATGAACACGACGTGCGGGTTGTAGTCGGTGGAGAGCAGCGTCAGGTTTGGGCAAGACTTGCCGTACTGGGCGAGATATTGCGACAACAACTCGATGGTCGATGGGCTCAAACCCTCCGGGTACTTGAAGTGTCAAAGGAGATCAGTCGCGCTGTGGGAAAACACGCAATTCCGAGACATGGAGAACGTCAAAACGTACCCACTGGCAAAGATCAGGCCCTGCGGAGTAATGTTAAGTAGAGCAAGGTTGATGAGCGTAAGGAATGAATGAGAGGACGACTGTGCTAGGAGCTGTGTTGTCCAAGTTGCTGACGTGATGGATGCAACAAGAGGAGCGAGGCAAAGCTCCACTGGCTGACAAAAGGGTCACCAGATGCAACAGTGGAAGTATTCTAAATGCACCAACGCAGTACCGACTGAAATAATCCATCAATGCTATCAAAATACAAAGAAATAGCGTTTGGAGGCGCTTTCCGCCAGCATGGGCTCTTGGCTTCCAAGCGTGCCCTATCAAGACGCGACGAGAAGCTCAAAGATGCACGAATCGGTACACTCTGATGCAAGCCTAACACGACCGTCCAGCCCGTTGTGGCCCATCTCCACCGCCATGAATTGATGGCCCGCCCCGGGCGTTTGCACCATGAACGCGACCCGACCTGGCACGTCCACGAGCACGACCCAGATGGGAGCTGCGTCCTCAGCAACTGGCGCCAGGGCAAGCTCCGGTAGAGCTGCAATCCACGCGTTGTCGGCACGCGACACGATGAGAAACGCGCCAGAGACCTGCGGGTGCGGCCAGAGAACCCACTGTGCCATTACGTCGTGCGGCGCCGTGATCGCCGCTGGCCGCGCAATCACCGTCTCCTGCAGCGACATCTGCACAATCAAGCCCGACGAGCCGTGCCGGACGTGCACGGTACCGCCAATGAACGGAAACCACATGAGCGGCATCGCGTCTTGCAGGACCTCGAACCGCGCGTGAACCGAGTACTCCGTCATCGCCTTGGCGCCGACCCACATCCGATCATTGGTCGGCACGTCGCCCGTCGCAAACGCGCCGGTCGACGTCATGAGAGCGATCTGGCCCGGCGCGTCCGACACAATAAGGATGCGGAACCGCTGCTCGTCTTTGATGACAGGGGCCACTTGGTCGAGGTACCCGTCCGTGGCGCGCGCAGTTAAAAATGTGTTGCGCGTCCGGGAACGCACGGTCCAGCGGCCGCCGTCTACGGGACGGAACTGCCATCGCTCCCAGGTCATGTTGAAGACGCCGCAGGCAATGTCGTACTGCTTCTTGAGGTTCCTGCACTGGAAAAAGTTGTTCTTGTTGATCGCCGAGAGGTACCAGCCGTCGTGCGTCTTGAGCGACACGTGCACGGGCGAGAGCGGGAGCCGGGAAGAGAGGCATAGCAGTTCCGTTGATACCGTCCGCCGCCGAGTCGGCTTCGAGTGCTGGCGCAATCTCGGGCGTGGCAGGGGCCATGATCACGTCGTACTCCGGCGGCAAATCATCCTCGACACTGTGGTTTGCTTGGCCTATTTCAGTATCCGGCTCAGCGTCGACGTAGCGCATCACGGTTTGTAGAAACGCGTCAGCTTGCTGAAAGAGAAACGCCTCTTGCGCCGGGTAACTTTCCGAGCGAGGCACATGCTTGTTGTTCATGGCAAGATGGGTCGCGGTCACGTCGTGGCCAAACGCCGTCTGCCGCAACCAGTCGTTGAAGGCAGCGATCCGGTCCGACAAGTCGAGGTATGGCAGGCCGCGTTCGAGCGCCAGTTGCGGGAAATAGTGCGAGTGCACGACAATGAGGTTCTTGCAATGCACCGTCAAGCGAGAGAGGTAGTTGGCAAAGGTCGAGTCGAGGTAATTGCGCGAAAGAGGGGTCGCGTAGCTACACGTTTGTCAGATTGTCAGCAGCCCGGCCGTATCAAATGCAGCGCTGGACCGGATTCTTTGGTACATACCGGACAACGAGCACAATGGCCGAGACGCCGCCCACATCCCGCATCTTGGCCAAGATCTCCGTCAAATTGCGTTCATGGATCGGATCGGCAGAGCGAGTCGCGTTGTTGATACCAGGCGTATCGATCATTTCCAGAACGAGCCGCTTCGAACTGGCCTCCGCAGTCGCGTCTTGAGGCATCGGCATAAGCGTGAATGGTCGCCCGCAACCGTCAAATAAATCGTACAGCGACTCGAGAGGGTCCTGGTTGGTTGCCGCGGCGTTGTTGCGCATAGCGGCGATCCAATCGTCGAGCGAACGAACTGGCATGGTGCTACCACAGGCAAGACCATACTGGAAGTCGGCTGGATCGACAGGCACACGGTGGAGAGCAGCTTGGCCAGTCGTCTCGGCAATACCGTTGCCCACAGCGAGCGGTTCGATCGGCACAAAGGTCGGGCTCAGGTCGGCAAACAATTTGATGAGCGTCGTCTTGCCCGCGTGCAATGGGCCGATCACAACGAGCCGAGCAGCCGTTGAGGCATCGATTCTGGTCATGATAGTTGTTGACGTTGATGTTGTCAAGAAGCCAAGCTCACGCGCGATCCTGTGCAAATGAAGAAGTGTCAATAGGGACAGTGTGCTGTTGCTGGTTGCGGTGGGTTGATCGGCTCTAAATAATGGGACTCTGAGCATCGACCTCCATCGAAGTGACATGGAATTCTGGTCGTTGTTGAATTGACGTCGATGATGTGGAAGTTTGAAGTCGCGTGAATTCTCTGCTCTTCGCCCATGTTTCGTCGCGACTCACGAGCAGCCCATTCAAGGACAAAAAACACTCTCTATAGAAAATCACACCACGCTCCCCGCTCACTTGCGCGCTCGTTTGGCCTCGTTCGGGTTCTTGCTCCCGAACCCAATCGTCGGTGGTCGCGCGACCGCACTGGCCGCAGCGGCATTGAGCATAATCTCGTCCCACCCCTTGCGCTCCTGCTTCTTCTTGTGGTGCTCAAAGTTCTTGCGCTGCACCTGGTACTCCTTTTGGTCCTCGCGCAAAATCAGCTGGTCGCCCTCACGCCCGCCCTTGGGCTTGGGCAGCGAGTAGACGGTGCCGCGGGTACGGTATTGGAAGACCTACATATCATGCGTGCACGGAAAGTATCGGTGGGTGGAAAGCAGGGGGAATGTGGGAGGTGGGAGCGTACCCGCTTCAAGTGCAGCTTCATGACGCCGTCCTCAATACTGTAGGACGTGCGGATCAGGGTCGCGCCGCCGCAGCTTGGGCAGAACCGCTTGTCCATGTCCATGGTCGTCCTAGAAACGACATCGATCGTCAGCTCTTCTGCCGACATCAGTCCGTGCACTCGAAACGTACTTGAAGCACGCATGGCACCGCATCAGCCAGTTCTTGAGCTGCTTGATGACCATGCCATCGAGCGAGAGCAGGTTCAGGTTCATTTGCAGCAGCACGTTTTGAAGCGCGAAATCGTCGGACATGCACGAGACGGACGGGACCGCCTACTTGTCGGCCACGGCCAAGACGCCCGACAACGAAATCTCCTTG
>GG745346.1:118783-161116 GCA_000151295.1 Allomyces macrogynus ATCC 38327 | reverse complement strand
TGACCGACATTGGGTGCGCTCGTTTATTGTCCTTGTCCATTGTTATGCAGCATGGCCGCTGATATTCCGATCCCCCGCTCCCTCTAGCATGCTCATCCATGACCAAATCCATATGGCCGACCAGCTGCAGTCGCAGGAAGTGGGCGACTTTATCGAGGCGCTGACCGACGACGTCTCACGGCTGCGCAAGTGCTACGGCAACATTGCCACGATGCTCGACCGCGACATGGCCGCGATCCAGACGCTGCGGTCGTCGGTGCGCACCGAGCTGAACCGCGTGGAAGTGGCTGGCCGTATTTTGGACGCCGTGAAAAAGGGGACCACCGCCGAGATGGCGTATAACCGCACCTACTCGATCGTGCGGTACTTTACGGAAAAGGAGGGCGAGTTTCGGACACGTGCGGCCGAGTATGCGCAGCGGCTGGCGGTATGTGGTCACTCTTTTTTGTTGGCGAGGTTCGTCGCTGACGGTTCGTTTTGGTGGATTGCTAGGAAATCGAGGACCATGTTGCGTCGCTCGCGCGGTCGCAGCCGCCGTCGCCGCATGCCGTGGCCGAGACGATTCGCGCGCAAAACAACTCGTTCCTGCTGCTGGCCAGCCAAGTAGCCGCGCTGCACAACCAGGTCGAGAAATTGCGCGACCAGTATCTCGTCTACCGCCGCCAGTACCACGGCGACGGCAAGAACCCGTTTGGCAAGGCCGGCAAGAAGAAGAAGCGCGCGTCGTCGGTCGTTGCTGCCGAAGGTACGCTACGTGGTGTGGGGGGGGGGGGGGGGGGGGGTCTTTGGGGCGGGGTAGCCGGCCCGGGTGTCCCAAAAACCCAGTTCTCCCACAAGGAAACCCCCAACAGTTTTCCAACCCACCAAGGGACTTTTTGTGGGGGCGCGCCCCCGGGGAACCCCTTCTACCCCCCCCATCTTCCATGTTCGGGGGGGCGTTATTTGGGCGCCCAAAAAGGGCAAAACGCGGGGGCCGTTTGGCCCGCCCCCCGGTTTGGGGGACTTCTCTCTGCCATTTCCCCCCAAATTTTTGCCAAAACGGGAACCTGACCTAACCAGGGAAATCTTCTGGGGATTTTTTGGAAGAGAAATTTTGTGCCCCCGAATCAAAAAACAAAAAAAAGCCCTTATTCTGAAAAAGGCCCCCCCCCACCGGCCGGGGGGGCCCTGAAAAGGGGGGTTTGGGGGTCTATATTTTTTCAAAAGATTGGGGAAAAAAAGAACGGGGCGGTGTGTTGCCTCGAACAATTATTGGGGTGTGGGGGGGGGGGGGTTTTAACAAAAAATTTTTCTTTTGTAAAAAGGGGGAGAGGCCGCAAATGGCCCCCCGGGGGGTCCTTCCCCCTTTTCCCCCCCTATACTGGTTTGCGTCCTAGGGGGGGTCAAACGCCCCCGGGGTAGATTTTACCCCCCCCCCCCTTTTTACGGGGAGCCCGTCCTTCGGCCGCGGGTGGAGAAACGCAGTCACGACTTGAACATGACAGCTACCACCATCTTTGACGCGTCGTGAGCCCTTGCTGCCTTCGCCAACCAGGTTGTCCGAGCCAAACTGTGCCAAGCCTCTGACCAGCGCGCTGGAAGCGGGTCGCAGCTGCATGGGCGCAGCATCGGAAGCAGTCGACGCTCGTCTGGAGAAAGGATGTGTGGCGTAACTGACATGTCCGCCTTCTATTCTGGCGATGCAGGCCTTCGACACGTCGGCAACAGCGTTTCCATGGAGCTCCTGCCGACACGCGCCGATGCTTCGCAGTTCAAGTACCCCAAGCCCCCGTAGATGTGCTCTTTCTCCCCCTCTCTCGCCGCCATGGCCACCAACACTATCACGCTGCCGTCCGCGTCGTCTTCATCTGAAAGCGCCGCCCCGCCGCCCAAGTATGGTGCCGCCGAGCCAGCGACGGCACCGCCCGCGGCGGATCCGGACCCGTTGGTCCTTGCCAAGAAAGGTCTCGCCGCAGGGGCCAATTTTGAAGAGGCACCGCTGCCGGTCTCGATGACGACAATACGCGTCCTGATCTCGGGCGATGGCGACAGCCCGGCGGACCTCGCGTCGAACACCATCGACTGGATCGCGGGCGGCCAGTACATTGGCGAGCCGATGACCTATCCGCTACCGCACTGCGACGACAACGCGGCCGTGCAACTGTATACTTGCCAAGTCAAGAAGAGCACGTTTGCGCTGCGCGAGCCCGGGTCGAACGACGCGCCCAAGTCGCTCGCAGAGTTAGTCAAGGAGACCGAGTCGGCATCGCGGCTGTTTGGCATCAAGTCGGACAAGCTCGAGCTGGTGCAGGTCAAGGACAAGGACAGCAAGGACGAGTTGGTCACGGTCGAGTTTCTCTTGTTCCCGCAACCGGCGGTGCTGCTGGCCCTGAAGAACTCGCATCCGTACGCGTACCTCGACGTGCTCTTTGCGATTCTGCGCCTGGCCTACCGTGCCGACGGCGCGCTCTACGGCCTGTTTTTCGTGACCGAGTGCGTAGCCACTTCTGGCCCCAAATCATCGACTTGCGTGCAGGCACCGAATCTCACTCTCCCCACTCCCATGAAAAGTTTCCAAGTCGGCCAAAACGAGCATACGCTCACGATGTTCGTCGACCAATTCGCGTCGCTGTGCCCGAACCTGGCCTACATCATGATCAACTACGAGCCGCGCACCGTGATCATGGACGGCGGCTCTTACCTCAACGTGAGCGACCGCATCGCGCCAATTCAGGCCCTGCTCGACGCGCGCGGCGTCCAGTTCACGGCGATCCCCGCGACCACGACGATGCCGCTCGTCGACCGGCCGCCGCGCCTGGCCTTCTACTACCAGCAGCTCGCCCTGGTCATTGATATCCTCATCAACTTCAAGCGGCTCGGGTTGGCCGTCTCGGCGCATACGGCCAAGTTGCCGAAAATGACCGCTTTGGAAATGTGGATTCCTGTACGTAATATTTTGGCTTTGGCTTTGGCCGACACGAGCGAGAGCATGGCGCCGGGAACACGCCGTAATCTGATGGCTGGGCCCCTGTAGGCGCTCCTGGACCTGCTCCAAGCCGGGTCCAAGTTGCTCGACGAGAAGCATCAAATTCTTCAACTGCGGCGCGACGCGATTGCCAAGAAGATCAAGGAATATGACCAGCGCATCGCCGAATGCACTGAGACGATGGCCACGGCCGACGCCGCCCTTGCGCGGCAGAGCCAGCTCAAGGTCTACATGCCCGGCGTCATGGTCGTGCTGGTCGGCATCACCTCGGTGGCCGCCAACCACTTTGGCCCTGTGGTCACGGTCATGGCCGTGTGCATGCTCGCGGCCGGCGCGGTCGGGCTCATGCAGGCAAGCGAGAGCAAGGCGCAGCAGTTGCGAGTTGCGAGCGACGAGGCCAAGAACCGGTTGCCCGAGCTGACGGCCGGGAAGACCAGGGTCGAACACATGATGCCGGCCGCAACAGTCAACATCAAAGCCATTGCCAAGTGTCTCGACATGCTCAAGTCCGTGCGCGACGCGTGCCCGACGGGCAACGACGTGTCAGTCGCGGCACTGATCCCGACGCGCGACGCGCTCATCAAACTCTGTTCTCGGGCGGTGGCCGATTTACCCATGCGCGACGAGGACTTGGCCGAACTCGGCGCGGCGTTCTTGAGGACCACGGGCGACGACGCGGGCCAGGTGCGCGACCTCCTGATCTCGCTCGCCGCGCAGGTCAAGAAACCACGGGACGAGAGTTCGGCGCACACGGGATCCGAACCGGCCGCAGCGCGTCCGGCCGTCATTGCAATGCCGGCCCTTTTCAACCCGAATGCCGAGCAGAAGGTCAGGGTAGCAGCGCAAGGTCCGCCGGTTCCCAACGTTCACTACGCGAGCGCCGCATTGGAGCAATACGTGAAGCTCTACAATTGGGATCTGGACCAGCTGCAGCCTCCAGGTCCTGAACTGCCTGCGATCGAACCGAACAACGACCTTCCTCCGGATCTTGATGCAGGCACGGATCTGATGGATCTGGATCTGCAAATTGGTTTAGCCAATCTGCAAGTTTAAGTCGCAATGGTGTAAGGTGGAGTAGGTTCATTTGTATATGTCCGATTATTGGGACGTGAAGAAGTGACCATTTTTCCGAGCCTTCTGGGGTCAGGTCATCCATTTGCCCACACTGAGCGATACAGGATTTGTTTCGCATTAGGTATGAGCTAGCTGTGCCGTATATCGATTTGCATGTACGCATCGCTTTGAGTGTGCGGCTGCGTTGTCTTCCCATGCTTCCAGCGTCTCCCAATCCCGTTGTGTTCTCAACTGCGCTGGCAAGATTACAGACTCGGGCGACGCGGTCGAGCCAGACCTGCATCGATTTGTGCGAGCATTCGCATGGCACACAGGAATGGCTCGCTTCCATTAGCAGCATGGATTCGTCCTCCATTTGTTTGTTTTCCTGACCCGGCGAAACATCATGTTGCACGAGGTTGAGTTGCATTCATGTATTGGTTCCAGAGAGCGTTTGTTCGCCGTGAAGCTCCCATGCTTTGAATCCGACCCCTCTTTCCTTTCTATTCGCTTCAAACTGCTTCGGGATCAGCGCCACCAGCAATGGTCGAGCGCCGAGCAAGCAGCGCAGCAATCTGATGATGGTTCTATAGGCCCTGCAGTTCCAGTGCGTTTGACAGCGTCGAGCCACACAGATTCGACCTTGGGCGTGAGTGCGTGCAGCAGTTTGCCCAACGCGTGCTTGTCGTCCGAGTTGCCGACAAACGACACGGCCAAGTTGATCAGGTCGTCAACTTGTGGCTTCATAACTCCATGCGTCACGCCCACCGCCAACCGCAAGAGCGGTTCGCGCATGGCGAGCAGCGCCGCGATCGACATGGAATCGCTTTGAACGGCAGCGTGCAAGGCGTCGAGCATGATGGTCCACTCGCCAATAGCCACAAGCTGCTCGCCAATGCTTTTGACCTCGGCATCAGCCGCCTTCTTTTCTTTGCGCAATTGGGCCATGAGCGCTTTGGGTTTCTTGCGCTCTATCTTGAGCTGATCCACCGTATCTTGCCGATCGTGCACGGCCATGAAATCAGGACCGCGAGCGGGCCTGTGATTACGGCTGCGGCTACAGCGTTGACATACTTGGTGAGTACGGCAGTGAGCGTCGTCTTGAGAACTTGGCCCAAATAATACTTGGGTATTCTTTGCTCGTGGCGCTCGAATTTGGCTTTGATTCGAGAAATATTGGATACCTTTTGGTCAACGCGGTCAGCACACGATTGGGCGGGCTTCTTTGACAAGCAGAGCGCGATCCTGGTCAAGCGTGTCCTTGGTCTCAGACATCATGGCGCGCATTCGGCCCCACGTACATGATGGGCAAACGTAGCAGCCTGTATCGCGTGGTTCGGTTCACGGGCTTGCGTTGTCCTTGAATTGACATGGTTGCATAGGCGTTTCCAGCGAACCTCGAGTCGGTGGCAGTCCTTCAGGTAGTTTACCATCCACAACTTGGAACACATGCACTTGCGTCAAATCGGCACTCTGGGTCACTTCAGGCTGGAGGTCTTGGATGACAACGGATTCTTCGCAAACTGCTGGCATCCGAACGCGCCCGTGAAACGAGCGTGGAGCAAAGCTTTAGAAACGATTTTGACATAATCCACCTGTTGCCGTTCACTTGCGCGAATGAACTCGAGTCGTGTCTGACCTCAGTACGATAAAACGCAACATGCCTGTTTTTCCTGTTTGCGTGGTTCTCCGCTTGTACATTTTGGAGGGGAGGTGGAGCTACTTGGACAATGTAGCTCTAATTATTCGACAGTCGTTTCATTATTTGTTGCGCTGGATAGATGGCAGCGCAGCTCACAAACGGGCCAAAATTCAAAGGCACAATGTGGCTCACGTTTGGATGCCAGGTAGCAAGGCCTTGAAGCCTTGTTGTAAACCCATCTGCCATGTCATCTCATCGAACAACCCATATTTTCTTGCGCGCGAAGCCTATGGCGCGAGACATCACTCTTCTCTTGCTGGAAAGCAAGAGTTTCGGGGCGACGGGTTGCCTCTGTGAGCTGAGTCACCAACAACACGATGCAGGGCCAGGATCGCGGCAGGCATACGTGTGGCCATGAAATGACGCGAGGATGAACCGATTCTGTCCGAAGGTTGTTCATCAACACGTGCCTGCGCCACAACGGGCGATGTGGTCGTTGGCCAATGGGATCGCACGCTTCTTCTCGCCACGTCCCCGTTGAAGCTCCGGTCGCGCTGCTCTCGGCTTTCGCGCTGCTCATGTCGGTTCGGGTACAAAAGGGCACTCTCCCCGTCAGCGCCGACGCTCCCCCACCACAGACGACGACGATTATCCATCGCGAAAGGTTCGTTGCTTGTTTTGTGCGCTTCGGCCACACGACAACGCGTGCCCAGTTCTCTCCAAGCTGACAGCTCACAATTTTCCCTTTTGCATCTTACCAGATCTCTGCGCACGCCGTCGTTTTCAGTACGTGCCGTCAAAGCGCGTGATCCAGCAAAAACATCTCACCACGCACTCGCCACGTCCTAATTCCTCGTCATTATCTCCAGACTGCTGTTCTTCTTTGTTGCTCTCGCTCCCAGTTTTTCCCGGTCGGTTTTTCCTCTGTTGCTGGCGGCCAGATCCGTGATCATTGAACTGACGGGCACAGCTTCACCGACTTCGCACCAGAAGACCCTTCGTTCTCGCCGCTATGTCGACCGTCACGAAGCATCGCGCGTCCGCCACGGCCAAGGCCATGGTGTCGACCAACAAGCAAGTGCCGCCCGTCGACACACCACAGCCGCGGACCATGCTCATTGAGACCTCGCACATGAACGCGTTCATTGAGCAACTTGGCGCGGCCATCTCTGATTATCAAGACGGTAACCCGTCTGCGACGCTCAACTGGCCACTCATCACGTCTTTGCAGAAGCTCAAGCAGGACATGGAAAAGGTGATGCGCGAAGGAGCCATGTTGCTAGAGTCCAACACATCGGACAGCATGGACGCTGCGGAGAACACTGCGGTACCTGCGGCTGCTGCTGATTCCGCGTCGAGGTCGTCGACCGTGGATTTGCGGTACTCGATGGCAGTACCGTCTGGCAAAAAGACCGTTGACGTCGTCGATGCCATTGCTGTTCACGAGGTGACGGACGACATGCCATGCCTTGTGCGCCCGTTCCTGAAGAACGTCCACCAACGGCGCATGTTGGCGGACAAAAAAAAGGTGGTCGAGCCCGGCAAAACCAAGCGGGCCATGCCAAAAATGGACGTGGTCGTGGTCAAGGACGGCGTGTACTACTACACAGTTGGATGGCTGGCCCTGGTCATCAACAGGTCCAAGTTTAGAGATTATGAGACCGCACTGAAGAAGATGCGCGAGGCGATCAACAAGGACGCAGATCTTCGCGGCTGGGGCAAGGAAAAGAAACTCGCCGCCATCAAGGCGGGAAACTTCCGCATGTGGATGGTCACGGAAGAGGCGTTCAAGGAGCGCCTGTTGTCGCTCTGCGTCCATTGATACGTGACCGACGGTAAGCATTGTCTATTGTCTGCCCTTTTTCCAGCGTGCTACATCGATCACGTTCTTTTCCTTGCCGATCCCAGGGCAATATGAGCAACCAAGAGGCGCAATGTGGAAACATTTGATGCTTTGGAAATGAAGAAGAAAATACACATCTGTTCAGTCTTGTTTGCATGCTTGCTGATCCTTGGCTGGATGCTCACCAACGATGCTCACAACGGCAGCTCGCATGAGGCCGTTGCATTGTAGCAGGGTTTGCTAACGGCATCAAAAAATCGACCGCCCGTTGACGTTCACATTTCGGCACAAAATGCATTCCACTCTTCAATCCATCCCACGCAGCAACACTGTGCCGCACATCACAACGCGGTTCCACTCGCACCTGCGTCACGGTACAATCCTCTTCATTGAAGGAACACTGCGGCGTTCCTTCAGCTGCTGGTACGCATCCGCCAACACCGGTAATCCGACGTCCAAGGCTCGCTCGAACTCCTGCATCATGACCTTCATCTCGGCCGCGTGCGCGGCACACTCCTCGCCTACGGCACGGATCGCCGCATACTCTGGATGCACGCGCATCGTGACGAGGAAGCGCATATAGTACGCGGCAGAGCACGGTGGGACGGCGGCCTGGTCGAGAGGCAGAGCGACACACTACGCCGTTTCGCCGCGGGACCGTCATCGTGGACTGCAGCGTTTGGTGTCGGCAATTCTGCATGCACCACCTCTGGGACCTCCTGGTCACCGGAAAACCCGCAAGCCGGGACCGCCAACGACGGCACTGCGCGCGTAAACTCGTCGATGGTCGCGAGAAACGCGGCAGTGTCGATGCCCGTGAACGCGGCCACACCGGTAGCATACACGGCGCACGCTGACAGCTGCTCGTCCCTGGCGAGGAGCGCGACAATGTACGGGGCCACAGTGGAGAGCACCGCGAGGTCCGGGTCGTCGGCGGTGAGCGATGCGGCGAGGGTGGCAATTGCCGCGACGAGTGCGGCCGCCAAGGGCCGAATAGAAGCGCGTGGTTCGGGCAATGGCTCAGCAAGTGGGAATGGCACATTGAGAGCGGATGGAGATGCGCCGAGGGCGGGTGGATGCGTGTCGAGAGCGGGTGGAGACGCGCCGAGAGCGGGTGGATGCGTGTCGAGAGCGGGTGGATGCGTGCCGAGAGCAGGTGGAGATGCGTCGAGAGCAGGTGAGGAGGAAGAGGATTTTGGAACTGGACTCAGATGGATGGGTGGAGACGGTGCGTCGTCTTACAACACATCAACAGGATGAGATACCGCGTTCGCATCGCTCGATAAGTCCTTGCGCCTGTTGGCAAGGGGTGCGAGTTGTGCTGGCACACTGGCCACAGCAGTCATGAGCAATGACTGCAATGACGGCGCTTGCTCTGCGTCTGAGCTAGCAAGATAAGGTTGAAACGGAGCCGTCATCAAGTGAGAATGCAGAGGTTACGCAGAATTTGCGGTCGGTGCACAGGGCAAGACATCGGAAACGGCTGGTGTGGGAAGCGCCGTGCTTGGCTCAGGGCGAGACATGCGAATCGGCACAAGGAAGCGCTTGTCGACCCCCTTGGCCCGAAACCGGCGCTGGCCGCTGCGGGCCTGTTCCCGGGACAGTTGGCGACTCTGTGATGCGGCCGCGGTGGAACCCGAAGCAACAGGGGAATGCGCGAGTGGCGGCCTGGCCGATGCCGTAGCCGCTGGTGGAGACGGCGGTCTGGTTGGTGCAGCATCGGATGGTGCCGGCGTAGAGTAATAATGCATGCCGTAAAAGTCCAAAGCCGTGAGCGCCCGGTTCATTGCGCCTGTTGTAAGGGTCACGTTGGGCGACCGATAACCGGGCGTAGTCACTTGTGGAGATGAGGTCGACATTGGAGGTCGAATCGGTGGACGAGAGGTAGCGTTAGTCAATTGGAATATTGGCGAGAATCGACATGGCAGGAGGGACGGGCGGGCATCAAAGTCGACTAGGTGCGGGAGCACCTGCATACGACGGCAGGGTGGACATGATTCGAGGAAGTTTCATCGAAGACGATGAGAGAACGCCAGAACTGGACTCGACGTTCGTGCTTACATTTGCAGGCAACTGGGTGATGCTAGCACCACCAATATCTTCCATGTCCGAATCCCCGTCATCGTTGGTCGCGGCGCAGCATCCATTGTGGTCAGATTCACACGGTTGGAGGCGGCGTGCCAGCAGGTCGGTCTCCGTAAGCGCTGCTGCTTTCACAGCCGAGGTATGCGTGTCCGTCGAGGTTGGTGGTACTGGAGCACTTTTTGAAGGAACCACTAGATCGGATCAGCTCAGGTGCACTTGCGGATCAGGTCGGCCACAAGCAAACGGCACAGCACCTCTTCCGTCGGTGCCATCGCCTCAACATTGAACCACACTGCCGCGGCTCGGCACCGCGCGTGAACGGGTTCTCAATCCAGTAACGCCCTTTCCCGCGACGCACCCACCCTGAGTCGATGTGACTGTCCATGCAGCCAGCGATCGTGTCGTCAATCCACCACGCAAACATGTCCCGCATGGCAACACGAACTGTCGACCGTGGGTTGCGCAGATGGCCGGAAATGCTACCGCAGTCCGAGGCGCGAATCAGCGCGCGACCGACCGTGACGGACCGTTCGCGTGGCGATGTTTCGCAAGGGCTGATATGAATGCCCTTGACGTTCAGGTCGAGTTGCTCCTCGACGCGGGAAAGAATCAGATCGGGTGCCGTGTCGCGAGCAGCAGAGGTATCAAACAGTCACTCGTTGGCTGGCAGTGCGGTGGAAGAGTGCGAGGCGCGCGCGCGCAACAAACAGCGCCTGGATCGCGCCCAATTCGGGAAGACGGGCAGCGAAGAACGAGACAGGCGAGCTGGGACTCATGTTGGTGGGCTGGCACTGATAGTTTCTGTTTCCGTTGCGGTTGACACTTCGCTTCGGTTGTCGCGGTTACACGAGGCGGCCGTGGAGGTACACGGCTTGTTCCGGCAGCAGCTGGCACGTGTCGAGCGCAAATCAATGAGAAAGCGGAATTATTGTTTGCAGTTCTGGCAGCGGACAGAGTCTGGGAAGTATGAGCGGTGCTCGGCTGGTCGGCATGGTCGGCTCTGAGGCTCAATACTGCGGGTATGCGACTGTTCATTAAAAACCGTTCATTCGGACAAACTTCTTTCCAATTCTCACACTCTACATTTGTAGCGCTCCTGTCTTCAGCGCCCTGTCCGCCACGCGCCCTCTGCGTCCCGCTCAAACCCGCACATAGTCGCGTCGCGCCCACTCACGATCTTGTCGCGCACGAAAAGTGCCAACTGCCAAGCCTGCGCGCGCGTCTTCACGAAATTGCCCGTGCAGCACCGCGGATGCGAGGCCAGATCAACCGCGCGCTCCCCCTCACGCTCCAGCACGATCAGCATGCACACGAGCGCCTTTCCGTTGCGCTCAATCACTACATCTGCTTCTCCAACCGGCCATCCATCACCATCACCTCAGCAAAATCGCGCGTCGAGCGGGAGATGCTGCACTTCGAGCTGCCACCGGTCGACAAAGGCGTTGTACCGCACCGCATTTCCATCGCGCCAAAAATATCAGCCGAAGCGTCGAGCAGGATCAGAATGTCAGGCGGCGATGCGCGCGCTGGAATCGCGCCGAAGATATCGGTTGACGCGTCAAGCAAGATCAGAACGTCGGCGCTCATCACGGCACTGCGCGAGCGGCAGGCGGTGCGGTCGGTGCAGCCAAGGTTCGTGCGCCGTCCGTGACGCGCACCTCGGTCCAGCAGCGCGCCCATTCGACGGTCGACGAACTCGCGTCGCCGCCGTCAAGCGGCGCAGCCGTCTGCGCGTCGGTGCCCACGGGCCTCAAGAAGCCTTACGACGCGGTGTCCAAGACCGATTGCAAGCGTAACAACATTTTGAAGTACATTGGCCCAGTTTCAGTGCACACGAGCCGCGGGCGCAAGGATGGCGTGCGCCTGCCGGCGCATATTCCGTGCGAGATCGTCGAGTTCATCGAGGAAGTGCGGTCGTGCACCGAGAAATGGTTTACGAGGACGCTCTACTGCGTCGAGTACCATGGCGGCACCTGGTTTGCTGCTGCTGGGCTCCTTGTGTACCTGAAGCAGACGATGGGTAACAAGGATTGCCGCAACAAGCGTGTTTATGATGACGTGTGCCGCGAGATTCAGAGCCGGCTGCACAGTTCATGCGGTCCGTCGAGCTCAAGTCGGGTGATCAGAAAGCGGGCCTGGGCGGGAACAAAGGCGGGAATGGGACGTGGTTCGTGCGGTTTGACTTGTCGCAGGTCGTTTGAGGAGTCGAGGAAAGAATGGCAAGTGGTCCGGCCTCCTGTCGGCAGGGTTGGATTTTGATCAGTTTGTACATTTGTTGCAGTCGCACGACAGCGTGAGGGGCGGCGCATGAGGAGAGAAGCCGCGAGATGGAGATGGGAAAATGTGATGTATTTACAACATCGATGGACACGGTTACATTCATTCGGACACAGGTCTCTCTCTTTCGCTCGCTACACCGTCTCGTCTTCCTCCCCCTCCGCAACATGTCCCTCTGCGACCCGCTCAATCGCACCCACAATCGCCTCGCGCCCGCGCACGACCTTGCCGCGCACGACTTGCGCAAGTTGCCTCGCTTGCGCGCGCGTCATCACAAAATTCCCCGTGCGACACCACGGGTGCGCGGCCGGATCAAACGCACCCTCCCCCTCGCGCTCCGGCACGAGCGGCACGTACACGAGCACTTTCCCGTTGCGTTCAATCACATACACCGACCTCTCCACCCGGCCATTCTCGACCTCGGCCTCGGAAAACAGCGTGTCGAGCGGAAGGTGCGGCACGTCGAGCTGCCACCGGTCAACAAACGCGTTGTACCGCGCCGCGTTGCTGCGCGAAATCGCGCCGAAAATATCGGCCGACGCGTCGAGCAGGATCAGAATATCGGGTGGGGACGCGCGCGCGGTCGGGTGCGCGAGTGGCGGAAGGGGGTAGTTGAACGCGAGCCCAGCGTCGGCGAGCGGGAGCGTCGGCTGCGCGTGCAGGTGCGACTGGGAGGTCGCGTCGGGGTCGTACCACGGGTTCGGGACGGTGGTCGGGTCGATTGGGTGCACGTGCGCGACTTGGTCCTGGATGACGGTGGTGGTGGGTGAGATTCCCGAGAGGAGTTGATAAAGGGCGCGAAGAAGGAGCATACCTCGGCGACGAACCGCTCAATCGTCTGTCGCAAGTCGTCGGGCAGCGCAAACATGCCCTTGATCTCGTCCCACGCGTGCGAGATTGTACCGGCAAACGCCGACCCCCACAGGCCCATGAGCAGTGGCAGCGGCATTTCGGGCAGTTGTCTGTCGAAGCGTCAGTCTACCAACCAGTACGAAATGCGCTCGCAACAAACCAGAACGTACTCTTGGCTGACCCCGTGTACAAACTCGCGCCCAAGCCCCCACACGGGCACGCGCGCCGTCACGTCGCTACGCTGCGGATCAAAGTATGCCACATCCACATGCTTGGTATCCCACGCGACCCACGCGTACTCGTGCTGCCGGGGATCGTACGTGACCGCGGCAAACAGCGGCCACGGGTGCACGTGCGGGTCGAGCTGCACGTCCGAGAGTTTCGGGTAGTACCGGAGATGGCGATCCGTGCGGCGGTCAGTGGGCGTGGGCAAGCCGGCCATTTCGCGCAGCTTGTCGATGGCGCGTTTGAGCGGCGGCGGGCGGGTTGCCGGCGCCGCCGGTGCGACGGTGAGCGGGAAGTCGACCATGTCGGCGAGCAGCTGGTGCGCGACGAGAACGCCGAAAAAATCGGCGACGGCCACGGGTTTCGAAAACAGTTTCTTGTGCACGATCGGCGTCATGAGCGCCATGAGGTCGGTGGGCGCGAGCGTGATGATCTTTTCGATGGTGAGCAGGTCGGCCTCGAGGGTGCCGCCGAGGTGGTCGAGGAGCGAGTCGAGGTTTGGATCGACGAGGAGCCACTGCGCGAGCGTGTAGGTGCTGCCGGAGAGCCCACCTGTGCCGATTCAATGGAAGCGGTGAGTTTGGCTCCGCGGTTGGGGGACGAGACGCGCAGTACGCACAGACGTATTGCGATGCTTGCAGAACGCCAATATCTTTTAGGCCCTGCAAGAAACCGACGGCCGCGACCATGGCGCGGTACCCGCCACCGCTACATGTACCCAGGATGAACGGATGAGTGTCTGCACACCAAAAAAATGTTTGGCACCGTCGGGCACACACCTCATGGCAATCGCAATCGACGGCGTGTGGTGAAGTTCGAGCCACGACCGATGCGGCACGAGCTCCTTGAGCGCCTCCTTGACGATGCGCTTGCGCTTGCGAATGTACTTCTTTTCCTCGTGCGACGGTCCAGACTCCTCCCTAAAAACCGCCGAATCAATCCAAATTCCTTCCGCTGCGGTGCGCACGCGAAATACGCACGTAGCCGTGGCCGTCCACTTTGCCTCCGGGAACCGTTCCGCGTCGTCAACGAGCACGCGCTCCATATCCTCAATCAATCCGGCACTCAACCACCGCGACCCCTCGTCGACAACCTCGCGCGTCCACTGTGCGAGCCGGTCCTCGAGCCCGCTCACCGCCTCGATCCGGCCAGTCTCAGGACGCCGCCGGAACACGACGTCAGCGACCCAGTCGATCCCAAGCACGCCGACGGACGCGCGGGGCGTCAGTACGCGGGACGTCGTCGTCGACTCGGGAGTCACGCCACCATTGGCCACGGCCTGCGCAAGCGCTGTTTTTGACTCGCTGAACAGCAGCATCTCGTTGAAGCAGATCAGCGTCGGCTGGTCGAGCAACGGCGACGGCGGGATCGTCACGGTCGTGCCGGGCGCAATCTCGTGAATCTCGAGATTTACTTGTCGTTCGGCCGCGCGGTTCGACAGATCGCACTGGTCAATGGCCGACGCGAGCAGCACCTTCCATGCGTCGGCCGGCGCAGATGGCGTCGATGGCGCGGGTGCGTCCGGAACGGGCTCGCGCGCGCGGTCACGGACCAGGTCGACGAGCACGCGCCACAGCTCTTGCGGTGCCGTCACCGTCGTCGTTTTCTCCGCGATCAGCGTGCTGCTGCTCTTGACCACCTCGCCTCCGCCGTCTGCCGCGCGCCACGCGGCCGGCAGGAACCCCTTCGGCACTTGCGCAACGACGAGCGACCACGCCTGGTCGACGAGCGCAGTCACTTTCTGCCACGACGGCACGTCAAGAACCACGTCGTGGTACCGCGCGACGTAGACGGGCCGTGCCGACGCGTTGGTCACGGCGAGCGACTGCGCCTGGCGGCCGAGCCGCGGAACCTCGGGAGTTGCTGGTGCGGAAACGACTTGCACGTCCGTGCCGTCGTCGGGCTCGTCCTCGGGATCGATCCGGCGCGACCACGCCATGCGCGCGCGCGCCGTCCAGTCGCGCCACTTGGTCGCGACGGTCTGCCACGCGTCGTTTGCGTCGGACGCGAGGTTTGGGTTGATGCTCGTGTCACGATCGGCCGTGGTTGACGTGAGTATCGCTCCTGCATCCATATCAGCGGCGCGGCGCGCCTCCTCTTCGGCTTGCTTTCGGTGCTCCTCCTCGGCGCGCAGCTCGTAGGGCTTCTTTATGGGCTTGTCTTGCGACAGGGCCAGCGCGATTGCGGCCGCGGCAAACGCGACGGTCGCCCATTTGCGCGCACCCGAGGGATGGTCTAGGAGCCAAACGGCGCGGTCCGTCGGGCCCGCATTATAGGTGGCGACATGCGGCCGAAAGATTCTGCGCGCGTTCAGGTGCGCTGGTAGTGGTCGTCGTCGTGTTGCTGCCAAGATCGCGGCAATGGTCATGGCGGTTGTCGCTTGCTTGTTGATGGTGGTGCTGAAAGGAGAAAAGGAAGCGAGCGGGCCGGGGATCGAACCAACAGACGCGAGGCTGCGGTGAGCAGGAGCAAATGACCAAGCTGTCACAACCATCGGCGCTGAAAGTCCAGCTTGACCAGATCATTTTGCACGTCCACCACACCGACCGAGTCGCACACAAGCCCCGACACTTTCGACTCTTGGACCGACCCCCGCGACTCGCTGCAATTTGTTCCCAACCATGTCGTCGACAGTCAAGAAAGTGATGGTCCAACCCATTGTATGTCGCGGCCGATACGGCGTCGTTTGCACGAGCGACCACGAACGATACCGAATTCTTCCACGCTCACGCAAGTATCCTATGCGCGTTCCATGTAGGCGGTTGTGTTCAAGCACCTGCAAAACGTACTCGTCCAATTCCAGTCCCATGATCGCGGTCACTCCATCGTGGGGCGAAACGTCAGCGTCGAGCGCCGCTGTCTGGCAGCCCCTAGCGTCCATGCATGCCGTGGCCACGTACCATTGATGGCCAAACGATGCGCGCACGTCCCAGATGGCACCGGCTCGCTGACCCGCGCAGTTGACCTGACCCGTTCTCACTATCAACGCGGCCACCGCACTCACGACCGCGCGAACCCTATGACCAGAAACAACGCGTGTCGGTGTGGCTCTTTGAGCACGACGAGATGCGCATCGAGGGCGTGATCAACGTACGCACCACGTTCTCGCTCTCCCAACCGACCGACCACGTCCATTGACCATGATCTTGCCCCGCACCGCATCGCAGGGTTTCGACGAGTTCATGAACCTGGTCCTGGACGACGCCGAGGAAGTGCACTACAAGAAGGGCACGCGGCAGGTCGTGAACCGCAAGCCGCTGAGCCGCATCTTGCTCAAGGGCGACAACATCACCTTGTACGCTTTGGATTGGGCTTTTGCTTGAGATAGGGGGTTTTCCACCGAGCTGATGGACTTGTTGCGTGTAGGTTGCAACCGGTCGAGTCGGCAGCGGCAACCGAGGCATCGGCATAGTGGTATGGCGAGGGAGGGGGATGGTGCCCTCATTTGTGTATAAGAAAAGATCAACAGGCAGGACGGCGCGAGGTGAAGGATTTTTCCATCGCTTGATGCGTTGCGTTGAGCGGTTATTTTTGTCTCGATAAGCATCGCACGATATTCTGTTCACTGGTATGCATCTCGCGCTTAACAGGGTTCAGCGACTGTCCGATTTTCGCCATGCATGCGGTGTTGATTTTATCAAGAGCGACGAAGCATCGACTCCCAGAGTTTGGCATCGTTTGAGGCTGCGCTTGCTCTTGATCCACCGACTCTCAACCATAAACGCACCATAGTCTTCCAAGAAGCAAATTGTTGATGTAACAAGAAGAACCATGGCGCTCAAGGACTTATATTGCGCCGGCATCTCAACATGAACGTTCCGCATGCACGCCAGCGCAAAGTGATCCCATCCGCTCAAGACCTCCCTGTCGCGCTCACGTTTGAGCTAGCTGCATGTTGCCAGTACCTGATCGTCACAGCCCTCGAATCATGGCTGGGTGCCCCCGAAAGGGCATCGATCGGAAGATCAACAAGGGAAGACAACGTGACTTGTGGAGGATCTGGATCCGGAAGCCGAACAGCTTTGGTCATCCATGCCAGAAATGGACATGCATCCGAGGGCGATGGAGGAAGCTTGAAGATATATCAAGGTAATTCTACACCACCATCTGTCATGAGTGGGCACATGCGGGGAGAGGGGCGAGATCACACTACATTGTGCAGCAGTGTGCTGTTCCCTGAAGTAGATTGGCGCAGGTCGTGCTGCAAGGCGGGCGACTGCAGCTGAGAGAGAGGAGTGAGTGAGTGAGAGCTCCACTAGACACGACGATGCCCCTGATTCTGCAGGGTCCGTATCGTCAGCTAATTGTGAGAGCTCAAACATGCTGATCAAGAAAGTGAGTGTAACAGCTCTCCACTACAGGACACGACAATGCACTTGATTCTGCAGGTCAGGCATACATCATCAGTCATTGTGAGAGCGTAACACGACAAGATGGTGCATCTAGTTCTGCAGGTGTGGCCTGCACCGTCGTTGTCGATGATGGAGATCGGCTCATGACCGCTCATAACTGACCGCTCATGACTGACCGAGTCCTCCTGAAATTAAGTGACTATACACCGAGCGATCCTTGGTGCAGGGTCGTGGCCGTTGCACTTGACCGGCCCGATCCGACGCAATAACGGACGGTCGAAACAGAATCATTCTCTCCTTCATTTGTTTTCGCGGCATCCAATCGTCTTCGTGCAAAGTTCGCGCGTGGTTCTGCTTGGCACGATTGATGTCGCCATCGGGTTGGCACAGGTCGCAACCATCTTTGAGCAATATTGCCAAGGAACGCATGTCTGGTTTGCACTTGATGCAATTCACAGACTGTATTTTGACCTATGCACACCAACTGGAAACCAAACCCGTCCACAAATTAATAAAGAACGATGCGTGGGCGACGGCCGTCAGGTGGCGCGCCCGTGGCCGGGATGGCGTCCGGATCGCTCGCAGTCGGCGCGGGAACAGCAGGCGATGCCGGTGATGCCGCTGGCGGCTCGGCCGTGGCTGCAACGACGGGTTCATCAAGCACAGGTTTGCTCGTCGCACGGCTCCTCGACGACCGCCACCATGCCGGCCACCATGATGCCGACTCCTTGCTTCCCGCACTCGTATCCACCTTCTCCACCACCTCGACGTCCACCGCCGGCGCTGCGAGTGCGCGCTCCAACGCCTCGCGCTGCGCCTTCACCTCGTTGAGTTGCCGCGAGAGCCGCTTCACGCGAAACTTGGTGTCTTCGTTGAGCTCGTCGCGCTCCTGGCGCGTCCACATCAGGTTGAGCGCAATCGACCCGACGGTCGTCCAGATCAGGTACAAGCGGACGTAGTGGCCGTAGCGTGACCAAAAATGGGCCATGGTGCGGCGCGTCGCGGCCCAGGGGTCAGGCGGGGCGGTAGTTCCGGTTGTGCGTGGTGCGGCGGTTGCGGCGGTGCGGCGTGCGATCGCGTAGGGCAGGTTTGTCGCGCGGGAGGTGGGGATCGGCGTGGTTGGCTTCGAGATTGGGACGACGGCGGTGCGGACGGCGGCTGCCGGCGCGGTGCGGAGCTTCACAGCGGCGCGCGCGAGCATTGCGGCGAGCTTCGAAGTGTTGGTTGTGCTGGACGAAGCGGGAGCTTGTGATAGAACCGACGCCGACGGAGGATGCCGGTTCTCGTTGCGCTTGATCTAACACGCAGGTCAACGCGCCACGTGCGGGCACGCGCGAGTGACATGGGCGATCCGCTGGCCGGCGAACGTCCGGCAAGCGTCCGACAGCGCGCCACCGACGCCGACCGCCACAACACAACGCGGCACACGCCGAACGCCGCCACGCCGCCGCGCGTGTTGACCGACATGCCACCGCCCGCTGCACCAAGACGGCGCCGGCCACGCCGCCGCGGCTGCTCCTCTCCATCACGCCGTTGAACCAAGGCCGCGCTCGACCACGTCGCTGCTGCACGCATCCCGCCAGCATCGTCAGCGTCGACGCCTCAAGCCGTCGCCCCCGCCCAACACCTCCGCATCCCCGTCCTCTCCACCGCACCGCGTCCCGCCGACTGCATCATGCTCGGCGCACCGCACCGCAAGCCGGCGCGCACCCGCGCACCAGCAGCGCAAGCGCGTGCCGGCGTCAAAGTCTGCTACAACTTCCAGAACACGGGCTTCTGCAAGCGCGGCAACAACTGCCCGTTTGACCACGTTGGCGGCCCCGCCGGCGCTGATGCCCGCGGGCCGTCGCCCACCGCGCGGTCGGTCGCGTCGTCGTCGTCGGTGTCGTCTGCGGCGCCGCGGACCTTGGGTGGCCGTGACAATGACCAGTGGAAATCGCGCACGCGTTCGTTTATTGGCTTTTTTGAAGGGTGTGTTGATGGTGGTGGATGATGCAGATGCTGATCATGTTGAGAAATGGCGACGTAGAGTGCCCGTATTACTTCAAGTATGGCTCGTGCCGCGACGGCGACCAGTGCCCGTTTTCGCACGGCGACGACGACGACTTGGCCGTCGAAAAGAGTATGTCTCGGTTAGATGGATTTTCAGATCCTCGGCCCATTGCTCGTTGTGCTCATCTCTTTGATTTTAGTCCAAGAGATCTGCCCGCGAATCGCCAAGGGCCTGCCGTGCCATTTCGGCGCCAAGTGCCGCTTCTCGCATGACCTGAGCACGCTCGCCACCTCATCCTCGTCGTCCTCGTCCTCATCACCGGCCGACGCGACCCGCGCGCTGCGCGCCAAAGTCGAGACCGCGCTCACCTCGTCGGCCTTGACCATGTCCATAGACTCGCTCTACATCCACCACCAAGTGACGGGCATGCCCGAGGCCGACAAGGTGCTCGATGACCCGCGCATCCCGCTCCCGACGGGTCGACTCAACGAACGCGCCGTGGCCAAAGTCCTGGCCGCGTGCCACGCGTCCCTGCGCGACCGGTCGCCCACGTTCGTCACGAAACTCGCGCACCGCGACGCGCTCCTGGCCCTGGTCCGCACGCTCGTCGGCTGGCCCACCTACAGCCTAGCGGCGGGGATGCCGCCGCGGCACGAGGCGCAGCCTGGGTCCGAAATCCTCTCTTTCCAGCGCGTGCTGCTGCCGCTGCTGTACGTGCTCGCGCACACGAGTATCGAGAACTCGACGCAGCGGCATGCGGCGAACACATTGTATAACACGGTGCCCGACGCCATCGACGAGCTTTTGCTCAACGTGATCAAGTGCGCGCAGGACGCGCTCGACTCGAACGGCGCCGACCTCGCCGACCGCGGGTTCCCCTGTGCCGTCACGGACCCGCGCGCGTTCGTGCCCGTCTCGCTCGCGCAAGTCTTTGCGCCCGTCGTGCAGGTGCTCGACACGACGTTCAAGCGATTCCCGTCCGTCACGATGCGCCCGCTCGTGCAGCAGGCGTGCAAGGCCCTCGACCAGATCTTGGGAGACTGGGCCGCGCGCGTCACCGCCAAGACTTTGGTCACGGTTGAGTCGGCATTTGCCGTCGACGTCATCATGGGCCGATGGCGCCGCGCGCAGCGCAACCTGCACACCGAGCAGCCGTCGCTCGCCGACATGCTCGAGTCGCGGCGGCAGCAGGAGATCGCGCACCAGCGCAGTCGCGCCGCGCGCGGGACCGGCGCCACTGAGGACGACTGGCCCGACGACCAGCTGCGCGCGCCCGCCGGCGCGCACGACAACGATCCCGCCGACTACACGCGCGTCGCGATCATTCCGACGATGCAGGAAATCATGTGCACCGAGGTGCCGACGCTGCCGGGCAACCTGCAGTGGCACCCGTACGCGCACTGGCTCGACCCGGGTCCCGCCCGGCTGCTCGACACGCATTTCCGGCTGCTGCGGCAGGACATGCTCGCGAGTTTGAAGACGGGCCTGCGCGTGTTCCTGCAATCCGTTGCACAGCGACCGGAAGTCGCGAGCGACCGCTTCCGCCGACGCGAGGGGGCCTACCAGGTGGACCTGATGGTCTATGTCGGCGTGGATGTTGGCGGCGTCGATTTCCACCAGCACGCCGGCGTGTGCGTCGACGTGTCGTTTTTCCTCCCGCGCCGCGCGTTGGACGGTGGCAACGCGATGCGCGCCAAGTTCTGGGACCACTGTCTCCGGCGCGACGGGCTCGTCGCGCTGATCTGGCCCGTGTCGCCGGCGCACGCGGATTACCCGTACAAGGTGATTTTCGCGACGGTTGCCGAGGCCGACGACAAGCAGCAGCCGACCGACTACGGCGTGGTGCGGATCAAGGTCGGGTTCGGCGGGCGGGATCTGGACGCGGCCTTGTTCGACCGCGACGTGAACCGGCCGGCGTACATGGTCGAGGCGCGCACGCTCATGTTCGAGGCCTACCGGCCGGTACTCAGGGCGTTGCAGGAAAAGGCGCCCGCGGACCTGCCGTTTGCCGAGATTCTATGCCCTCTGACGGCGCCAGCGGCGGTCGAGGAGATGAACGTCGGGGTGCCGATGTTTGCGCGGACGCCTGGGATGCGGTTCGATGTGACCTACCTCGTGACGCCCGCCGACGCGATGGGGCTCGCGCCGCCGCTGTACCTGTCCCCGACGACGACCGGCAACTCCTCCCGCGTCGCGGCCGAGCTGGTCGCGCGGTCGACGCTCGACGCGTCGCAGGCGCGCGCGCTCGTCGGCGCGCTGACTTCGGAAGTGTGCTGCATCCAAGGGCCGCCGGGCACCGGCAAAAGTTTTATCGGCGTCAAGTACGTCGAGGCGCTCTACAAGCTCGGCGACGCGACGATTTTCCCGGTGCTCGTCTTGTGCTACACGAACCACGCGCTTGACCAGTTTCTCGAAGCCCTCTTGGACCACGGCATCAAGAGCGTCGTGCGCGTCGGGTCGAAACCGTCCGACCGGCTGCGCGAATACACGCCCAACTTGTGGCGCGACCGCGGGATGGTTGCCGCGATCAAGCAGAAGGAGGAGGCGCTCAAGGAGGTCGGCGAGGAACTCAAGACGCTGTTGGCCAATGGCGGGGTCGCGGAGTTCACGTCGCGCGCGGCGTGGACCGCGATGGAACAGGAGTTCCCGCATATCACGCGCATGATTCGCGAAAAGGGGATGGCCTGGGAGATCAAGGGCAGCTGGGCGCGGTTCTGGCTCGAGGGGCGCGACTTGAACGAGTGGCGCACGGTCACCGGCGGCAAGAAGGGCAAGGGCAAGGGCAAGGCGCGCGCGCAGGCGAGCGCGGCGACCGCGGCCGCGGGGAACGCGGCGATGCAGCGTGTCCAGGCGCAGGCGCAGGCGCAGGCCGCGGGCAAGTCGCGCAAGGGCCGGAACAAGATCGAGACGGCTGCCGACGACATGGCGCGGCTCGCCCTCGGCGGCGGTGCGGCCGTCGACGACGTGCTCGACGACGACCCGGCGTATGGCGGCGCCGACGTGCTCGCCGCATACGGTCTCGCCGACGACGACGAGGAAATGGTGCCCGCGGCCGCGCACGACCCGGACGCATGGGTCACGCTGATCGACAACCCGCACGCAACGCGGTACACGGTCTGGGACCTGGACGTTGCGCAGCGCGCGCAGCTCGCCGAGTACTTGACGACGTGCTTGCGCGACGTGCACGCGCGGCACGTCGACCGGCTGCAGCGCACGGCGCGCACGCTGGCCGCGCAGATTGCCGAGATGCGGTCGGCGTGCAAGGTCGAGGCAATGCGGCAGAAGAAGATCATTGGCATGACGACCACAGGCGCGGCCAAGTTCCAGGACACGCTGCGCGCGCTCGCGCCGAAAGTGCTGCTGTGCGAGGAGGCTGGCGAAGTGCTCGAGGCACACGTGCTTGCGGCACTGTCTCCGTCGGTCCAGCAACTTGTCTTGATTGGCGACCACAAGCAGTTGCGGCCGGGCACCATGGAGTTCTCGCTGCGCAGCGAGTCGCGCGAGGGCACGCGGTACCGGCTCGACGTGTCGATGTTTGAGCGGCTCGTCAAAGAAAACAAGCTGCCGGCCTACACGCTCACGGCGCAGCGGCGCATGAAGCCGATCATTGCCCAGTTTGTGCGCCGCACGATCTACCCGGAGTTGACGGACGGGCAAGGGACCGAGGGTCGCGAGCGCGTGCGCGGCGTGGAAAAGGACGTCTTCTTTGTCGCGCACACGCAGCCGCAGGACGGTGGGTCGCAGGAGGCGTTTGCGGCCACGGCGTCGCACTCGAATGCGTTCGAGGTCGAGATGATTGTCGCGCTCGTGCAGTACCTGTTGCGGCAGGGGTACCGCACCGACCAGCTCGTCGTGCTCACGCCGTACGTCGGCCAGTTGCTAAAGGTTCGCGCGGCGCTTGCGAAATTGAACCACCTGACAGTGCTCAGCGAGCGCGACGAGCAGTTGCTATTGCTGAATGCCGACGAGGACGACGTGCTCGATGTCGCGGCCAGCGGCGCCGGCAGCGGCGGCGCGGGCAAGAAGGTGGCTGTCAAGGAAGAGAATTTGCGGCAGTGCATTCGCGTCTCGTCGATCGACAACTACCAGGGCGAGGAATCCGACATTGTCCTGATCACGCTCGTACGCAGCACGCTGCCCAAGGGTGGCGACGCCGGGATCGGTTTCCTGAAGATCGAGAATCGCGTCAACGTGATGCTCTCGCGTGCGCGGCTCGGCATGTACCTCGTCGGCAACGCCGACATGATGCGCAAGCACTCGCCGATGTGGGACAAGGTGCTCGCGATCATGGACAAGCAGGAACTCGTCGGGGCGGCGCTGCCGATTTACTGCCAGCAGCACCCTGACGACGTGCGGTGGGCGTCCACACCCGACGAGCTGCGCAAATGCTCGCCCGACGGCGGGTGCCTGCGCGCGTGCGAGGGCCGACTGCCGTGCGGCCACGCTTGCGAGCGCAGCTGCCACACCGACGACCGGGAGCACGTGCTCGTCAAGTGCACCAAGGACTGTGCGCGCGTGCACGATGGGTGCGGTCACGCGTGCCGCAAAGTGTGCAACGAGCCGTGTGGCCAATGCACGGAGCGCGTCGACCCCGTTGTCTTGCCCAAGTGCGGGCACATGTATTCGACGCCGCGGTGCTACGAGATGACCAATCTTGCATCGGTGCGGTGCACGACCAAGGTCACGAAACGCCGTTTCTGCGGGCACTCGATGCAGGTCGCGTGCGGCGACGACGTCGATGCGCGCGCGTGTCCGCAAGTGTGCGGCGACTTAATTGCGTGCGGGCACAATTGTGCGAGCAACTGCGGCGCGTGCAAGCTGCGGCCCGCGGCCAAGGGGGACCCGGTCGTTACGAACCACGCGCCGTGCAAGCGCGCGTGCGGCCGCGCGTTCGCGTGCAAGCACACGTGTCCCGTCACCTGCTCGACGCACCCGGAGAACGGGTGCCCGCCGTGCGCAGCGTCGTGCGACGCCACCGCGTGCGACCACGGCCGGTGTCGCGGCAAGTGCAGCGACGCGTGCGTGCCGTGCATCGAGCCATGTACGTGGAAGCCATGTGCGCACGTCAAGGAGTCGTGCCCGTTGCCGTGCGGCGCGCCGTGCGTGCGTGTGCCGTGCGACGCGCGTTGCGAGGAAATGCTCGAGTGCGGGCACCGGTGCCCGTCGGTGTGCGGCGAAACGTGCCCGCCAAAAAGTTACTGCCGCGAGTGTTGCGGCAATGCGCGGGTCACGGACCAGGTCGTGGATATGATCATGGGCGAGACGTATGCCGAGGTGGATTTAGACGCGACGCCCGTCATCAAGCTCGGGTGCGGGCACCTGTACACGGTCGAGACGCTCGACGGCAACCTGTTCCTCGAACAGTACTACCGCAAGCTCGGGTCGCAGTGGGTCGGCGTCAAGGACATTGTTCACCCTGAGGAAGGGCTCGAAGTGACCAAATTGCCGACGTGTCCGCAATGTCGCGCGCCAATTCTCGCCAGTGTCACCAAGCGGTACGGCCGTGTCATCAAGGCGGCCGCGCTGACTGTGACCGAAAAGCATTTCCACTTGCAGATGCTGCGGCAGTGTGCGGCCGTGCTCGCTGAGCTCGACAAGTTTGGCGACCTGGTGCAGCGGCCGTTGCCGACGGCGCCTGAGGTGCTCGATGCGCGTGCGCCCAACATGCTCATGCGCGCACAGCGTGAGCGTGAAGCGGAACGCGCGGCTGCGATCACCGCGCTGTCGAACGCGTGGCGGCTCGCCATGAGCGCCGTCAAGAAATACGGCAAGGCGATGCGCGCCGACCCGGTCCGTGCGCTGCACGGCGCGGGCGCTCGCGCCGTTGCAGAACTCTGCCAAGTGAACCCGGCGCTGCGCGTCGAGTTTGACCGGACCATGACCGTGACGCAAGACTTTGTCGAGGGTGGGCGCTTGCATTTTATCGAGGCGCGGCTCGCGCGGCACAAGCTTGCCATGGATCACGCACTCGGTAAGTCCATTGCCGATTTGCAAAAGGTGATGGAACGCGCCCGTGAACACCTGCGCAACGCGATTGCGCGGTACGTGCAGGGCGACGCACGGTTCCGTGTCCTCGAAGCACGCGTCGAGCTGTTGGCCGTCTATAAGGTGTTTATCGGCGCGGCGCTCGATGTGCGGCGGGATAACAAGGTGTTCTGCGCTCTCGATGTCGAGGATCGGGACAAGTTTATTGCCATGGTGCTCGAGCATATCAATGCGGCGTGCGCGGCTGCTGACGAGGCCCTCCGCACGGCGCGCGGCATGCAGGCTGATGGAAACGAGGATGCCGCGACTCACATTGCATCGGTCACGCAGTACGTCGAGTACTTTACCGAGGCGCGCGACTCCATCCGGACGGGTGTCACCCCGCGCGACTATGAGATTGCGCAGGTCATCATGGCTGTCGCGGCTAGTGAGGGCACGACGGGCCACTGGTACCGGTGCCCAAATGGCCACCCGTATGTGATTGGCGATTGCGGGATGGCCATGCAGACGGCGCGGTGTAACGAGTGTGGAGAGCGGATTGGGGGTGGGTCGCACACGCTGTTGGCGACGAACCAGCACGCGAACGACATTATATTGGACGCGCAGCAGGCGACGCGGGACGAGCAGGCGGCGAGGGCGCCAGGCGCGCGTGGGATTGCGGCGCGCGTGTTTGGTGGGCTGTTTGGCCGTTGAGGGAGGCAGGGTGATGACGAGGTAGCGAATGGAGGAGGTGAGGAATACGCGATGTTGGTTGTGGGGGCAGTGTTTGAACGAAAACATTTTTTCACGGGTTCGAGTTGTTGGGTGGTTAGGACGATGCGCGTCGAACGGCGTTGGCCACTCTGCAGCCTTTTCGAACAGAATGACAGGAACGCCCAACGTAAAAGCAAAGGGCAAACAAGAGCGGCCCCATCGCTGACAGGCTTATCAGCAAAAAATCATGATGAGAACAGAGTGCCCTGCATTGGCAGCGTTGAATGGCCATCGCCAGATCAGGACCTGCTGGTCGTTCGTGCTCTCCAGCGTTCATGTCGTTGCTGTGCGGGTTGCTGCGTTGTGAATGAGTCACCACAGGACAGGCCAGCGACTAAGTGGTGGACAAGTGGTGGACAAGTGGTGGACAAGTGGTGGACAACAGGTGGACAAGTGGTGGACAAGTGGTGGACGACCAGGAGAGGTGGACGACCTCTTAAGAGGTGGACGACCAAGAGGTGGACGACACGCAGAGTGTCGCTGCCGGCGTTCGACTTGGAACATCAGCTGCTGCAAGCGTCCAGTCTCAACTTCTCGCAAGCATGCCGCAACCGTGCGCCGTGTGCCAGGCCAGCGCGTCCAAGAAGTGCGGCCAGTGTGGGGCCGTGCACTACTGCTCGCGCGACCACCAGAAGGAGCACTGGAAGTCGCACAAGAAGGAGTGTGCCAAGCTCGCCAAGGACAAGCCGGCGCCCTCTCCTGGTGCGTCGTCGGGCAGTAGCGGCGCGCGCCAGCAGTCGGACGGGACACGCTCGTCCACGTCGTCGTCGACTGGCCGCGGGCCTCAGGGCGGGTACGGTCACAGTCCCCCCCTCGGCGTGGGTCAGCCGTCGACCCGGTGGGCCGAGGGCCTGACGCCCGCCAAGGCCGCCGAGTGGTTTGTCGACTGCTTCCGCATGCGCATGGACGACGATCAGGTTTGTTGCGCCCCGTGTCCTGCTCCAATTGCGCTTGAACAGGGATGACACTTACGGCTCTCTCACGATCGATCTAGGCGTGGTGTGGGGCCGAGAACCACGCCATCTACTTTGGCTCGCCGCTGCACACGGTGCGCGAGTTCCTGATCTTCTGCAACATGGCCGTCGACCGCGGCGTGTTCCCATCGACGATTCCGTGGGCCAAGGTGCTTGAGCAGGCCGACGACCTGCTCGTCTACGCGTTCGAAAAGGCCGACGCTCAGGACAAGTACGGTAGCGAGAACGTGTTTGCCGAACTGACGGGCGGCCGGTCGCTGCGCGCCACGGGCGTCGCGATTTACGCGTTTGGGCCCAACGGCGAGCCCGCGAGCGCCGAATTCAAGGCCGCGCAGCGCAAGTACCCGGACGACAATACGCTGTTCGATGACGCGACGCGGTTCGCGCGCGTCGGCGGGATCGACAAGTGGCGCGCGCTGTGTACATCGCTCGAGCGCAAGTTCCCGCTCAATGGCCGCTTGTGGGATTGAGAGGCCAAGGGGCATGCGAAATTCATGAGGAATGGCCGTGTACAGAACGGATAGCCGCGCTGGCCGCGTGTCGGATTGTGTGGGATGGTGATCGTGTGTTGTTGCCAAGAAGCGCTCATCTTTTATGAAGAGAGAACATGCCACGATGCGGGACGTTGCGGTGGAGCGCACACGTGCTTCAGAGGCCTGGTTCGGTCATGAAAGGGACGAGAATGATGTGCGCGCTTGTCCGCGAACCGTTCATCCTCCCTCATCGCTTCCGACACGCCATGCTCCAACCAACTTTGAATCAGATCGGCCGCTGCCTCATCATTCACCGCGCACCACGCACGGCGACCGCTTTGTTCACGTCACACATTGGGTTCCCATCAGCAACTCATTTGGCCCTGCCGCCCGCGCTCGGTTTGCAGCCGACGTGTCGCAACATGTCGCAATCCAACGTTCTCTTTGCTTCCAAGCCGCGCAGGAACAAGCGCGCAAAGCAGGCCAGCCCCAAGACGAGCCCGCCCGGCGACGTGGTTCGTCCACCGGCCAGGTGGACCGACATGACGCCCGACGAGGCTGCCGAGTGGTTTGTCGACTGTTTCCGCTTGCGCATGGACGACGATGCGGTATGTGCCCACTTTTTTTCCCGTTCTCAATTTGTTTGCGAACCGCTCCGAATCTGACCAACTTGGTACGGCGACGATGAACAGGTTTGGGCTCACTGCAAGTACCACAACGTCTACTTCCGCTCACCGCTCGCGACAGTGCGCGAATTCCTCGTGTTTTGCACCCTGGCCGTCGAACGCGACGTGGCTCCGCCCTACCTGCCGTGGCCGCTGGTGCTTGCCAAGGCCAACAAGATGCTCGTATTTGCGTTTGAGAAGTCCGACGCAGCGGAGAAGTACGGTAGCGAGAACGTGTTTGCCGAACTATTGGGCGGCCGGTCGTTGCGCGCGACAGGTATCGCGATTTACGGGTTCTGGTTCAGTGATTACGAGCCAAGCACCGTGTTTGAGGAGGCCGACTGCCGGTTCCCAGAGGACGCGTCGTTGTTGGACGATGCTGCGCGGTTTGAGCGCGTTGGCGGGATTCACCGGTGGAAGCGGCTGCTCGCGTCGCTGGAGACGGAGTTCAAGACGCATGGGCGGCAGTGGGATGAATGAAGGCTTGCAGGTGTGGTGCAGAAGCGGTTTCACATGCTCAATCAATGGATGATCGAAAGTCAGTCAGAATCGTTGAGAGAACAGCCATCAGAAAAATGGAACATGGGAAGCATGGAACTGAAGCACTTGGTCATGGAGCAGCATCAAACAGTATCGGTTTTGTGCCCAGAAAGAACGAAGTGCGATATTTGTACGCAGCAATGTGTGTTGATTTGTGGTGGAAGGACATGGTCACGTCATGTTGTGCACCATGTTTGGCCATGAACAGGACACGGAGCGCGTCCAGGTCCCTTTTCCACTCTTCTCCCGTCCCTTCTCTCTTCCTCTCTCCACCGACGGTTGCGACGCGCCATGCTCCAGTCATCTCTGTACCAGACCCGCTCCCTCACCGTCCGGCGCGCGCCAAGCATGGTGGCCAGGCATTTCGCGCCTCGCGTGGTGCTGCCCTCCACGACCCGCATGGCCCTGCCTGTGCGCGCGCTGCAACCGGGGCGTCGCGACATGTCGTTTCTCGGCTTCCTCTTGGTGCTCCCGCGGAAACTCCTCAACCCCATGGCCGACATGCCACCCGGCGTTGCTCGCCCATCGACCAAGTGGGCGGATGGCATGAAGCCATCTAAGGCCGCCGAGTGGTTTGTCGACTGCTTCCGCATGCGCATGCACGACGACGCGGTGCGTCTGATCCCATATTCCTCGCGCCGCCCGCCAAACCAAAAAACCAAACCGCGCCCCATCAATTTGATCAGTCTGATGATGGTGGTGGTATGAATTAGGTCTGGGCCAGGTCCAAGTATCATCACGTCTACTCCAGCTCGCCGATCGCCACCATGCGCGATTTCCTCGTCTTCTGCAACTTGGCCGTCGACCGCGGCATGATCCCGAAAAACCTGCCCTGGTCGGTCGTGCTCGACAAGGCCGACGAGACGCTCATGATTCCATTTGCGAAACGTGACGCCAAGGTCAAGTATGGCGACGAGTACTTTTTTGCTGAGCTCGGAGGCGGGCGGTCGCTGCGCGCGACGGGCACGGCCGTCTACGGGTTCTGGTTTCAGGAAATCTGCCCAAGCGCCGTGCAGTTCAAGGAGACCAATCGCGCGTTCCCAAAGGACGCGTCTCTGTTTGACGATCAGGCGCGGTTTGCGCGCGTCGGCGGGATTAAGCGGTGGAAGCAGCTGCACGGGTCGCTCGAGATGCAGTTCAAGAAGCGTGGGCGGCAGTGGAACGAGTGAAACCGTTGGGAGTGCGGTTCTGTGAGTGCGTCAGGGGGACAAAATATGTTGCGATTCGTGGTGGGTTGTGGAAGCGGGTGGTGCCACAAATGTGACGATTGATTCTGGTTTCATCGAAGAGACAAGGGATCTCACCTTTGCCAGCGCTGGAGAAATGATGGCACGTCCCGAATTTGCGCACCAGCAAAATCACTGATGTGCAAGAGTTTTGGCCGTGCTCGATAAGCAACGGCGCCAGCCGTGGGCGGTCGAGGTGGGACAACCGCGATATTGTATTGCACGCGCGTCGATCAAAGGCGGATCACTGGCTTGCACGAGATGAACGCCCAGCGCGAAGTGGCTGTCGGTTCGCTTCAGAATCGGTTGGCGAACAGCCTCGCAGCGTGTCGCTCGTGACAAGCACGTGTCGCTCACGTCACATGTGCTTTGCCTCGAGGCAGGGCAGCGGTTCGATCTGCGCGCACGCTTCGCCCTTCGCCGCGGCGGCGGTTCCTCTGGCAAACGCTTTGGCAACGCTTTGGCAAGTGCGGTCGGTTGGGCCCTTCCCAGAACACTTGATCGCGTGGCGACTTACCGCAGGGCGCCCCATGGACTCCATGCAAGCGGCGAACCGCCGCAGCCACCAATTTGCGTCGAAACGGCCACAATCATGGTCAAATCCTGCGATGCACCGCGAAATATATTATCCAACACGGGATCGATCGCGTCAGCTGGTCCCTTGCTGCACGCAACGGCATGCCGCATGGATTCGGCGACGACCGGTGCAAGGTCGGAGCTTGCTGACGCACAGACGGTGAACTTGCGCGCGGCACTTTGGTTTGTCAAAATTGTTGACATCGTTCCGTGTCGCAATGATCCAACTTGCACAGAACGCACGCATGGAGTGCGGAACCGGGTGCGCCGACCGAACTTCGTTCAGCCCCATCTCGTTACCGCGCGCACGGGGCGACCAGTGCTCGAAGAGCGGGGGCGCCACGAGAACGCGCGGGCGGCGTTGAAGGCCGTGATCCGGCCATGGTCGGCGCCGGGCGCAGCGCGGACGTTCACGGCTGGCGCGCGCTGAGTTTTTTCTTCAGTGGAAAGATGGAACGGCACGCGTTTGGAAATGTGGAACGTAAGAAAACGCGTGCCCGTTCTCCTTTGCATGGAATCCATGTGTTTGTCCGCGATGCCTGCGCGGGCAACACAAGGTGCTGCGAAGCGCAGGGCCATGCGTGCATACCTTTTCATGATGACGAGGATCACGCCGCCCAAGTGTCACTCTCCAAATTTCCATGCTGCCAGCGTTTTGGCAAAAGTCGGCGCGCCGTGGGCGGCGTTGGCTTTTTGGCGCCGCCGAACCAGCATCTTGCGTACAGCGGGGTGCAGGACGAGAGCCGGGGTGCAGGCACAGGGGGCGCGCTCGGAAACTGTCGGCCCGGCCAGAGCCAAGGCGAACGTACGCAGCGAGGCGACGCCATGGCCGGGGGCAGCGTCATGGCGGATCATCGCGCGCCGCAAGTCGCACACGCACGGACCCGCGAGCGATGGACGACCCGCTCTGATCCATGCTGGAACGTCCAGGCGTACGCTAGCTGGGACCGGATCCATACAAAAGGCTGGCCCGTCACCTGCGCCCGCGATTGCTCCTCAAGACTGAAGAGTACCAAACCAACTCCCTCTTGCCCAACTTGCACCCTTGCTTCTCCGCGCTCAAGTGGTCATGACCAACGGCAGCCCGAACCGCACCATGGTCGACCTTGAGGTGGGCCTCGCCGCCGACGAGACGCTCACGCGCCAGCCGGCGCCAGCGCTCAAGATCGACACGGCCGCGGTCGCGGTCGCATCCAGCCCGGCAACAGCGCTCACGCGATTCCAGGCCACCTGCCGCGAATACCTCGCCGAGATCCTCGGCACCTTCATGCTCGTTCTCATCGGCGAGGGCTCCGCCGCTCAGTCGGTGCTCTCGAATGGCGCCGCGGGCGATGCTCTCTCTGTGTATGTTTGGCTTTTTCTTCTCATCGAACGTGGAGTGGTGGGCGAGTGAGGGAGCGATGTGCGAACATGGAATGACGGAATGCTGACGACGGATGGCTCTCCTCCACTTCTTTTCTCTAGTCGCGTTGGGTTTGCTGCGGGCATCTTCCTTGGTACGCGTGGTTATGTTCGCGATGCATTCAAATGTGGTTCGAACGCGTGTTGCTGATGTCTCTCGCATCTGACACCATTCTCCATCACCATTACCAGGCGTCCTGCTCGCCGGCGACATTTCCGGCGGCCACCTGAACCCGGCCGTGACGTTCGCCATGGCCGTGCACCGCGGATTCCCGTGGTGCAAGGTTCCGTTCTACATTGTCTCGCAGGGTATTGGCGCGTTCCTCGGGTCGCTCGTCGTCTATCTGTGCTACCTGAACGGCATCCAGAACGCCGACGGCGGCGTTCGTACCGTGCCCGACTGGACGCTCGAGCCCGGATCGCCCGCGCCGACTGCTGGCATTTTCGCAACCTACCCGGCACCCTACATGTCGACGGGTGGTGCGTTCTTGGTCGAGATGGTGGGTACGATGGTGCTCGTCCTCGGCATTCTCGGCGCGACCGACCCGCGCAACGGCATGGCCAAGAAGCTGTCCCCGCCCGTCGCCGTCGCGCTCTCGATCTTGGCCGTCGGTGTCGCGCTCGGTGGTGAGACGTCGTTTGCGATCAACCCGGCTCGCGACTTTGCGCCGCGCGTCATGCTGGCCTTGGCCGGGTACGGGTCGCAGGTATGGGCCGCGTGCAGCTACTACTTCTGGGTACGCCATCATTGTCATGTTCTCGCTTCGCGCTTTCCACGTTCTCTCGCTCATCGTAGCCTTTCTCCTCCGCTTCCAGGTGCCGTTCATTGCCCCGTACGTTGGCGGCACGCTCGCCGGGTTCATCATGCAGCTCTTCTGCTCGTGGCCTGCGACTGAGGCGATCGAGTCGCCGACGACCGCCGTCGACGACCATGCTGCCGCGACAGCTGTCCTCAAGGCGCCGCTGCTCGGCAGTCTCGAGACGTCGGCGCTCGAAGAGACGGTCGTGATTCGCTAAGTTTGTTATTCTTTTGTTGCTCACCAAGGCGCGCGCGCGTGAGTCGCGCGATCATTCATTCATTATCATCACCCTTCATCCACTCCCTCGTTGGCCGCTGGTGACGCGTCGCAATACCCCAGCGGCCATGACGGGGGTCATTTACATTTGGTTTGTTTTGCGCTGTCGTTTGCCGTTTGCCGGCTTGCTGTTGCGTGGGTTCGTGTGTTGTTGTTGCGGCTTTTGCTTTGCTATTGTGTTGCGTTTGGGCGCGGATTTTTACAGAGAGAGACATCAAGACGAAATCATCTTCTATCCATTTGAATCCTTGGGTTCTGCTCATGCACGCTGCACAGCGAAACTTTGGGAACGCGCTCGTTTTTGTGCTCAGGTCGAACTTAGAAAATCGCACTGCGTGCGCCGTGATCAGAACTCGTTGACGAAGTGAAAAGAACATAGGCCTTGTATCGGTTCATGCTGTACATCTCAAAGGCGAACAATGCTGTGGAGCGTCGAATTGACATAGAAGATGTGGTTGTGGCCGCGAACTGCGTGCCTCTGCGAATCATGACCGCTGGAAAACATTTCACGCAATGCTTCGATCTGTCGAACCTGAAAATTGGCCATGTGTGAGAATCAACCACGAGCTCAATGTGAGAAAGGTTTGGGACATGCCCAACTTTGCGAATGCACTGGAGCCAATGGCGATCACTAATAAACTCGAAGAGGAACGAAGACTGACCCCTGTTAAAACCAACAACAGAACAACCAATGGAACTCGAACGGGGGATCAAGATTGATGGGCCATGTTGAAGACCTATGGAAAGCAGTTGCGTCAGCACACCAACACTACAAAAGCAGCGTGAAAGTCATGACCAGCGTACGTCTGGGCAACCCTGATCCACAGCGACTCTGAGAGACTTCATCCACGTCCGTCCTGTCGTTTCGCTCGTGACGCGCGCCAGCACCGCATTTACACCATCACACCCAGCTCCAGCAAGAACGACTTCATCGCAACGGCACCCGGATCAAAAATCATCAATCTTGATCTTGCCCACCAGCTCTCACTCGTTCGCGTAGGCGCAGTGCTGCTGGGGTGCTGGTCGACGTGTATGTATGGTTGCGTAGCTGCGCGTGGGTAGAGTCTCGGGCGCTTGAAGACGGCGCCATTGGGTGGTACAGGCCCTTTTTTAATGGCAACGCAGTAGACGACCGTGTTGGCCTCAGCCATAGCCTTGGTGTTGTCAACCCGGTCCTGTCGTCCCATTCGTCACTGGCAGCGTCAGAACCGTCACGCACGTCTATGCCGATCATGTAGGTCAATGGCAAACAGTGAGAAACGAGAAACGTTGTTGCGTGCACAATTCATGTTTGGGGTACAGGACAGACCTGAGTCACAGGATACAAAACTGGCGCCCCATGGTACGAAGCAGGTGCGCGCAGGGCGACGACGGCATATTGATCGGCATACTGGTCGACCGAACCGGCTTCCACTGCAACGGCGGCCGGCGCGAATACGGGAGCGAGCGCGCCGAATGGGGCTCCATATCACTTGCGCTCCGAGATCTGTCGGCTCTTCTGCCGACGCCATACATGCATCAAAATGGATGGTGCCATGACTGATGGAGAAAGCAGGCGCGACCACGGAATAAGTGATCCGTGTGCTTCACCTCTTCCATATCGTGTCCCGGGTGCGGGGAAGGGCAAGTCTGCATGTGTGCGAAGTCGGTAAGCATTTTCTGTGTGTTGTATTGATGGTTTGGAACAACACAGTCGAGCTGGGCCCTCCATGGTATCCACCGTCAATGGAGCCCACATTTATTGAGATCATCTCTCTCAATTCATGCTCGGCCGCCCCCTCGCGAAGGATCCGCATCGGGTCTGCCTGATCTGCTCTTATTTATTGCCTGAACAGTCACTCAAACGATGGCCGTCACGGCAATCATTGGCCTCAGACAATACCAAGTCAACGTGCGGTCGAGCCAGCTGACGATGAAACAGTGTGTAACGCATCGAAGCGAAGGTATGGTGAAACAGAACAGAACGTGGGTCGGGGTTGACCACAGCATGAAGCCGCGACTTGACCCGTTGCCGGCTGGCTGCCAGCTCCGGGAGGCAACACCGACCAGCTTCACCATGCTCGCAAGTCGGCGCATTTTCTCTCCGAGCGCGCTTCTTCTCTCCCAGCACGTCCTGCACCTCGACGACGAGCAAGAAATCCATCATGAGCATTACCGCCGACGCGAGCGGCCGCGAGATCCTGCCGGCCACGGTCGTGCCCGAGCACTACACGCTCGAGCTGACGCCCGACCTCGAGTCCTTTACATTCGACGGCATCGTGCACGCCGACGTCAAGATTGTGCACGCCACCTCGACGATCGTCGTCAACGCTTACGAGCTCGACATCAAGGCCGCGCGCGTGCAGCTCACGCGCATCAAGACTGAAGCGACTCTGCCAGCATCGAGCATCACCTACGACGACAAGCTGCAGCAGGCGACGCTGCACTTTGACCAGGAGCTGCCGGCCGACGCGCAGGCGCGCGTGACCATTGAGTTCCAGGGCATCCACAATGACAAGATGGCCGGCTTCTATCGGTCGTCGTACGCGGACCCAGACGGCACCAAAAAGTACTGTGTGACCACTTTTCTCTGCCGTATGTTGCTTGCCCCTCTCCCTTCACGATCTGACCCTCTTTTCCGTTGCGACGCTCGATTCTCATCACCGTAAGGTTCATGGTTGTCACGCAATTTGAAGCTACCGACGCGCGCCGCTGCCTCCCGTGCTGGGACGAACCGGCGCTCAAGGCCACGTTTGACGTAATTTTGAACGTGCAAAAGGACCTGTCGGCGTTGTCGAACATGAACATTGTCTCCGAGGACGCGCACCCGACGCTCGCCTCGCACAAGACGGTCAAGTTCGCGCGCACGCCCGTCATGTCGACCTATGTATGTGCCTGAACGCATTTTTTTCTCTCGCGTCGCCCCGAAATCATGGTCTGACGCGTGATTTTCCGTCGTGAACACAGCTGCTCGCCCTGGCCGTGGGCGACTTCGAGTACATTCAGGCCAAGACGGCGCCCAACTGCCCGGCGCTGCCCAACCAGGTCACGGTGCGCATCTACACGACGCGTGGGCTTTCGAACCAGGGCAAATTTGCGCTTGGGTGCGCTGTGCGCATTCTCGAGTACTTTTCGGCCGTGTTTGGCGAGCCGTACCCGCTCCCGGTACGCTCTCGTGTTCGCTTCAGGAAACGGAAAGCGATAACTGACCTCAGATCGCCTGCAGAAAATGGACATGATGGCCGTGCCCGATTTTTCGGCCGGTGCCATGGAGAACTGGGGGCTGGTCACGTACCGCACTGCCGCGATCTTGTTCGACGATAAGAAGTCGACGGCGCTCGCCAAGGAACGTGTTGCGGGGATTGTCTCGCACGAACTGGCGCACCAGTGGTTTGGCAACTTGGTCACGATGTAAGTCCGTCGGTCTGAAACTCACTGCCGCCGCGTCCATCCGCTCACTCTGATTCTGCGAGCGTAGGCAATGGTGGAACGAGCTCTGGCTCAACGAGGGCTTTGCCACGTTTGTCGGGACACTCGCAATCGCGCGGCACCTGTTCCCGGAATGGGACTCGTTTGTCGCGTTTGTCGGCAACGACATGGCGCGCGCGCTCACGCTCGACGCGATGCGGTCTTCGCACCCGATCGAGGTACCCGTCAAGTCCCCGGCTGAGATTTCGCAAATCTTTGACGCGATCTCGTACTCCAAGGGCGCATCGGTCATTCGCATGCTCTCGTCGTGGCTCACCGAGGATGTGTTCCTCGCGGGCGTGCGCAAGTACATTCAGCGGCTCAAGTACCGCAACGCCGCAACGACCGACCTGTGGGCCGCTCTCTCCGAGGCGTCGGGCATGGACGTGGGCGAGTTCATGACGCTCTGGACGCAGAAGGTCGGCTACCCGGTGATCACGGCCGAGCGTCAGGGCAACGCCGTGACCGTCAAGCAGGCGCGGTTCCTGTCGACGGGCGACGCGACGGCTGACGAGGACGAGACGGTCTGGTGGTGCCCGCTGGCGCCTTACGTTGGCGGCGAGCCCACCAACTCGGCGTCGGTCGTGCTCAAGCAGAAGGAGGGCACGTTTGCGCTGCCCGCCAAGCCGACGGCCGTGCCCGTCGACTTCTACAAGCTCAACCTCGACCAGGCCAACTTCTACCGCGTGCAGTACGCGGCCGCCGATCTGGCGCGCCTCGGCGAGGCCGTCGAGCACGGTCTTGTGCCCACGGCTGATCGTGTCGGTCTCGTGAGCGACGTGTTTGCTCTGGCCGCGGCCGGGTACTCGTCGACGGTCGACGCGTTGGCCCTGCTCTCGCACTTCAAGGGCGAGCAAGAGTACATTGTGCTCGAGGCGATCGCTGCTAAGCTCTCGCAGGTCAAGACGGTCTGGGCCATGGAGCCCGAGCCCGTTGCCGATCAGCTCGCGGCGCTGCAGAGGTCGATTTTTGCGCCCACGGCGCACGCCATGGGCTGGGAGTACCCCGACGGCGAATCGCACCTCGACGGGCTCAAGCGCCAGCTGGCCATTGGCCAGGCCGGTATGGCCGGCGACAAGGAGCTCGTTGCGCAGGCCAAGGCGCGGTTCGCTCGCTTTATTCAGGGTGACACGCACGCGATTCACCCGAACTTGCGCGGCGCCGTCTACGCGATTGTGCTGCGCCACTCGTCGGTCTCGCCCGCGGCTAAGGGCGGCGAGCCGCACTCGGCCGAGCTCGAGGCCGTCAAGGCCATCTGGGAAAACGAGTCGACGCCCATGGACCAGCGTCTGGCTGCGCTCGGCGCGCTCGGCCACGTGCAGGACTCGACGCTGCTCGCTGGCCTGCTCGAGTACGCCATGGACGAGTCCAAGGTTCGCCCGCAAGACGTCATGTACCCGCTGCGTTCCGTTGCCGCAAACGCGCGTGCCGGTGGCCGCGCCCTGGCGTGGAAGTTTGTCCAGCAGCGCTGGGACGAGCTCTACGCGCGGTACCAGCAGTCGCTGTCGCTGCTCGCGCACTGCGTGGCGATTGCCGGCGACTTTGCGTCGGCCGAGTTTGCCGAGACCGAGGTCGAGGGTTTCTTTGCCGGCAAGGACACCAAGGCCGTGGACCGCGCGCTGATGCAGACGCTTGAGAAGATTCGCGCGCAGGCCGCTTGGCTCGAGCGCGACCGCGCGCCCGTCCAGGCCTGGCTCGCGGAGAACGTGCAGAACTAGATGCGGAGTTGAAAAGGTTGCATGTCGGGAATTTGCGATGTGAGGAAGAGCTAGGTCCGGTCCATGTCTCGAAGATAGATTGATGCCCCTTCATTTTTTGTCCATTTGTGAGAGCTGTGAGAGCATGACAAGACAATGAATTGATCAAGAGGAAGCCGAGAACAGAAACAAACATTCGACACCAAAACAATGCATGTCAGAAACCGGAGAAACTCCGCGTCCAGAACTGGCCCGTCGTCCCCTCGTCCGTGATTCGCAATCATCTCGATTCGACCGTACATCACCTCAATCGTAAACGACGGCGATGGTGACGATGCGGCTGGCGCATCAATCATGATCGTACCCAGGACTTCACACTCGTCCATCTCTAGCCGCCAGTTCACAGGCGTGTTGTTCGATGCGTACTGCGTCATGGCCGTGATGGTTTACTGGCGATGCGCGAGGATAATGCCGGCCCTCTCGAATGTGGCATCGGAAGGGACCTTCGCACCAATCGTTACAAGGCAGTGAACGCTCTTGGACACCATTTTGTAGGGATCGCTTGCCGCGATTTCGTGTTCTTGATCGCGGGCTGGGTCAAATCGGCGCAAAACGCCAAGGCCGAGACTTATAAATCGGGGGCTGGGATCCAGGGCATACCGCACGGACCCGCGCATAATAACCGCGTCAGGCCGCTCGAGGGAAACAATGCGATCATAGTGGTCGGAGCACAAGTGCAACCTGACGCTAATCATCTGATCGCTCAAGTATCGGCTCTGTTATTGAGGTCTGTTGTTCCGACCAAATCATTGGGCCTCCTGCACGAGACGAGAGAGCATGCTGCCAGCATCAGATCCCCATGCAAATGTGAGCTTCACTTCGAGTAGGCAACCACCCTGTGGCGCTGACCATCCACAGCTCTGACGCTTTTGGTCCGTGTCGCGTCGTGAAGTCGCAGACGTAACGGATGTCAAATCACAGACATTGTGCATCAACGCTGGCATGGCTGCCTGCAACTCCAGCCTCACTGAGCGACGAAAAGACGGAAGCCTGTGTGCTCATAGACGACACAAAATTGCAATGGTAGTTCCACGCCAAACTCCCTCCAAATCAGGATGCCTCATCATCGCACAACCACCATCTAGCGGCCCTTGTACTGCGGCGTGCGCTTCTCGGCAAACGCCTTGAGCCCTACAGAACCCACCCACCACAATTGTTAGTCTCCGCTCCACCCTCTCCACTCTCCCATCCCAAACCCTTCTGAGCACGCACCTTCCAACCGATCCTCGGTCGGAATCACCTGCGCATAACACGTCTGCTCGAACGCAAGCCCCGACGCCAAATCCACCTGCGACCCGCGGTCCACGGCGAGTTTGGCCATGCGCACGGCAATCGGCCCTTGCGGCACGATTTCACGCGCGAGCGCCAGCGCGCCGGGCACGGCGCTGTCGTCGGCAGTACGCGAGACGACGCCGATGGCGAGCGCGTCGGCCGGGGTCAGGACGCGGCCGGTGAAGATGAGTTCCTTCGCCTTGGCGGGACCGATGAGCCGCGGGAGACGCTGGGTGCCGCCAGCACTGTGAATTGGGCGGAGCATGTCGTCAGATTCCTGGCCGCACGCTGCCGGATGCACTCGGGGAGAGAAAATACCCCGGAATGATCGCGAGCTTGGTCTCGGGCAACCCGAGCTTCGCGCCCGGCCCGGCAACACGCAAATCGCAGCACAACGCCATTTCCAGTCCACCGCCAAGTGCGGCGCCATCAATCGCGGCAATCGTCGGCATCGGGAGCGCCTCGAGTTCCGAGAACGCGGCGCGCAGCGACGAGACAAACGCAGCGACCTCGGTCGGGTTCATGGTCGCGCGTTCCTTGAGGTCGGCGCCCGCACAGAACACGCGGTCGACTAGCGACCGCACAACGAGCACGCGCGTGTCAGAGTCGAACCGGACCGCGTCAAGGCATTCGCGGAATTCCGCGAGAAGTTGGCGCGACAGCGCGTTCTTGGCCTTGGGACGGTTCAGGGACAGGATTGTGATGCCCGCGTCGGCGCCCGAGAGCTTTTCGATGTAGGCTTCGCGCGCGGCATCGGCCACGGCCGGGGTCGACGTGGAGGCGAACCGGAACGCGGCGGGGGCGGTGCGGATGGCTGCGAAACGGGGGGCTGGTGCGCTCCCGGCGGCGGCGCGCAGGACGGTGGTGGCGAGCGAGCGGATCATGTTGTTGGTGCTGGTGCTTGTCGAGAGGGTCGGCGCGACAGCAAGAGCTGGATTCGGTGATGGCTGCGAGTGATCGGCACTTCACACCCCTGCCATGGACCCCAACTCGCACGCGTCCATCACATGGTGCGGTGGGTGCGGTGCGGCAGAGGGGCTTCGAAGCGTCAGGTTCCTGTGTCAGCCCACGTCGCATTTTAGCGTTTCAGCGCATGCGCAGACATGCGGCGCATGCGGTTTCTGCAAGTGGCTGGCCGCGTGTGGCGCCGCAGACCGCGCCCCTCCGTGTGCCTGTCTGTGATCTATGGTCGCGTGCCTATCGTATGTTCAGCGCTTGCATCTCACGCGTTTGCCGTGGATGCGCGTCAGGAACTGCAATTCTGACGCGGCCACTCCAGTGATGCCGAGCTCGTGGTCAATTTGCGCGCCGCTCGGCTCTCCACCCGCCAGCTCCTCAAATCCGCGCCATGGCCGCGGCCCTGCTCGACCCACAACCAATCACCATGGCCAGCGACCCAAGCACATTGCCGTCGGTCCCGCTCGACTGCACGCTCGTCAGCTTCGACTCGCTCGCGGCCGCCGTCAAGTCCCCCACACCCGCCAAATCCCCGCGCGCCGCTTCCGTGCGGACACGCGCTGCCGCCACCGCCACCGTCGGCGCACCACGGAACCGCAGCGCGTCCACGAGCAGCTCCTGTGTGACCGCCGTCCCACTTCCGCTCCCGTCCGCACCGCCGGTCCCACCATTGGTTCCGGCGTCCAACCGCAGCGCGGAGTCGCCGCCAGGATACGAGCACGATGCGTTACCGCTGTCGACGCTGAGCGCTCTGCCCGAAGCCGGCACGCCGCACCTCGCGCGCGTCGCCAGTGCCACCCCATCCACGGCGGCCCCGCAGCCGATATCGGACTGCGAGTGTGACGGCGACGTGCTCCTGCCCGGCGTCTCGGTCCCGCTCACGCACCTGCCGACCGCGCGCGAGGACTTGCGCGCGCTGCACCCGAAACCGCGCGCCAACCTGTACATTCACGGGCTCTTGCTCAAGCTCCTGGCCGCGCACGACAAGTCGCTCGATGAGGCCGATACCCGCGCGATCATGCAGTGCCGGCTGTACACGCACAGGAGCGACGATTCGGTCCTGTATGCGGTGCGCGCGCCCGAGACGACGAGCCAGGCGCGCAGGACATCGACCGGGTCGGAAGTGCCAGTGTCGGCGCGCAGGACGTCGATGGGGTCGGACCTGCCAGCGCGGCGCGCTCCGGATCTGCGCGAACGGTCCGCGTCGGACTCGGCGGCGCTGCCCCAGGCGACGCGGCGGTGGTCGGATCCGCCCACGTCGGTGCCGCGACGCGCATCGGCGTCATCCGCAACGGCGGCGGTGGCACCCGACGCTGTCTCGCTCTCCCCACCGCTCCCGACCGCATCCACGACGACGCGCCGTCTGCGCCGGCTGTCGTCGACCGCGTCGGTGTCGTCGCTGAGCGCGTGCGACGCTCAATGCAGCGACGCGCCGTTGGTCGCGCCCGTGTACCCGTCGCCGCCCGACTCCCCACGCAGCGTCCCCTCCTCCTCCTCCTCCTCCTCCCCCTCCTCCTCCTCTCGGCCAGCGCCCGTCCCGCGGCTCGAATCCCTCGCCGACCTGGCCATGTCGACGCCCATCTCCCCGATCGTGCGGCAAGCCACGCGCACTGGGCCGTTGCTCGCCGCGCTCGTGCTTCGGCCGGACTTGCACGCACTGTGTCTCCCGTGGCGCGCGCACGCGTTGGTTCTGGATTCAAAAACCGACGCGCACGTCGCGGGGGCCCGAAAAAAAACTTGCGGGGGGGGGTTTTCGGGGGGGGGGGTTGGGGCGATTGGCCGGCCCGAGCCGAGGCCCGTCGCGCAAACGGGGGGGCCACGTTCCGGCCGCGAAAGGGGAAAAAAGCCCCCGGGGTTTTTTTTTGGTGTTGAAGCCCGGAAGGGAAGAAAAAGCCCCGGAATTGGAAATGTTTGGGGGGGGTCTGCCCCGGGGTTTGACCCCCC
>GG745346.1:62165-118683 GCA_000151295.1 Allomyces macrogynus ATCC 38327 | reverse complement strand
CCAGATTGTGACAAACACATGCCCCGGCATCTTTCACGCCGAGCCGACTCGCACCCGAGTCGTGTCACCTCGGGCCACCCGCGAGTTTTAATAAGCCCAGCCGCCAACAAACCGTGCCGGACTGTTTTTGGATCAAGCTCGGATATCCCGAAAGGCCGGACCCCAAGTGCTGACTCGGGTGCCGTCCGTTGATTCTGCGTCACGGGAGGAGGAACGGGGCATCGTTGTTCATACATGCAGAGGGAGGACGACGAGGAGGAGGGCGCGCGGCGAGTGCCGCGAACCACATGTATTTATGTATTCCATTTTTGTGCGTGTTCGCCGCCGCGCGGTCTGTGGAGGATTGTTCTCGCCCAAAGAAACGGCCGGCAGCAGCTGGTAGCCCACGTCAAGCTGGAAGACTTGAGGTGCTTTCTTCAACTCACGTGGCCGCGTCGTTCTTTTCTCTTTCTCTTGGCGTGTCGCTCCCGAACGCTGATCCTCAAGCCTCGAACTCATTCCATCCTCCTCATCGTCAACGACCCCCTTCTCTCCAGCACAACACCACGACGCCGTGCGCGCGCGCAACCTGCTGCAATCGATTGAACCCAGCTTCACCAAACACCATGTCGTCGCAGTTCCCGGAAGCCGACACGACACTGCCCGCCAAGGACCTGGCCGCGTTCCGCAAGCAGTACGAGGCCGAGATGCCGCACCCGTCCGGTATCCCGCTTTTCAAATACCTCAAGAGCCGAGAACCCGATGGACGCGCTGACGCACCCCACCCCGTTTAGCCGACACCACCTTCAACCTCGCCTGGGGCCTCGTGCACTCGCCCTCGGCCTCCGACATTGCCGCGGGCGAACGTCTTCTCCTGGAGCTGCACAAGACCGCACCCCATTTGCGCCGCGACGTACGGTACTACCTCGGCCTGGCCGCGTTCAAGCAGGCCAAGTTCGCCGACGCGCGCACCTACGCCGAGGCGCTGCTGCGCGACGAGCCGCAGAACACGCAAGCCTTGGCGTTACTGGACGCGGTCAACCAGCAGGTGCAGCGCGACGGACTGATTGGGATGGCGATTGTCGGTGGCGCCGTTGCGGCCGTCGGGCTGGCGGTCAAGATCCTGGCGTCATCGCGCCGGTAGGATGAGGAAGGGTCGGGCCGGAGGCGGCGGCGATAACCCGATGCTGCGGACTCGAGCCGAGAGAGAGTGTGTGTGAGGCCGTCGTGAGAGTGCGGCCAATTGTACGAGTCGGTCGGTCGCTGGAAATGTGGAATGGAATGGAATGGAATGGGTGAAGGCGGGCGCGGGCTGCCCGTCATCGTGTATTTCTACGTATCTTGTTGGAGACGCGCGCCTATGTTTCGACAGGACCGTGCTGTTGGGCAGGGTCCGGTTCACTGGCTCCGACAAGAATCCACTTCTGGCTCGGCACAGCACGAGCAACGTGCCGCCCACGACAGCGCTGAAAGCGGCGACACCCGTTCTCTCCACCCACGGTTGACCCTGCATGCGTCCGGCAGGTGGATGAGTGGAAGCGGCGGAGGAGGAGGTAATGCCAACGGCGGCCTCGTCCGTTGTGGTGGAGGTCGTAGCACGATCGAGATGCTATGAACCACCGGTGGATTTGAAGAGCGCTCGCGAGCTGCCTGTTGGTGTCTTTCTCACCCAAAGGATATCCTGGCCAAGGCAAATGTCGTGGAAACGGGACGATATGTATTGAAACGAACCATTCGAACTTCAACCGTCCAAAACATCAACAACCGACCAAACCGACGCGTTCTCCTTCACAGCATCGACCGTCGGGCGGCACGCGCCATCTCCACCCACCGACGTCCTTCACTGCACGCGCAACTTCTTGATCGCCGCATCGGCCTCGCTCTACCCAATGCAACCAACGTCAGTCTTCCGCACCCTTTTCCACCAACCAAAAAAAAAAAAAAAAAAAATACACGCACCGCCGGCGTCCCACTCCCCTCGCGCCCACCCTCCGTCGGACTCCGCGCACGCTTCACCCCGGCCGGAGATCCACTCGCGCGCTTCGCGTGCGCCTTCCAACACGCACGGTGGTAATACACCCCCTCGCGCACGGTCGCGGCCCGAACCACCCACTCGTCGCGGTCCGGGTCGTACCCGGTCTCGAGCGTTTCGTGGCACCCGCCGCAGGTGAGCAGCGCCCGGTCGGCGGGTACGGGCACGCGCTCGTCAATGTCGGAGTCCGAGTCGGGTGCGGGGGTACCGCCAGAAGTGGTGGTAGGGGAGAAGAATTGCGGGCCGGTCGGGGTGTCGAGGACGGTGCCGTCGAGCCAGTCCTATTCAACGAGTACCTGTCAAACCACTTGCGCGCGGGAAAGAATATACGGAGGTGGAGCACATACTTGTTCGGTCCCGAGCCACAGCCGCGACTGCATGACGGCGCCGGCGCCACGCGCCTTGCGGTTCATTCGGAAGTGCCAGTCCATGTGGTCGGCAACGCGTTTCTGAAGCGCAGCCGACTTCTCGCCGGGTCGTTTCCGCAGCCGGTGGCCGCATTGCGCGCATTTGGTCGCGTCAGTCGGGTAGACGAGGGCGAGCGCGGCCGGGTCAAGGCTATGTCAGAGAGGTGGAGAAGGTGGGGTTCAGTTTTGTGATTTGCAGTGGCGAGGTGATCGAAAAAAAAGTGGGGATAAATATGGAGCAGAGTGGGGAAGGCAAGGCGGGACGTGGGGGGTGGGGGTGGGGGAGAGGAATGGGTCCGCCGCGCCAATGCACTTTGATGAGCAAGAACTGGTGGAGAAGCACGGCGTCAACGACAACCACCACATTTTGCAGTGCGGCATCGACTCCATCAAGTGGCCGTGGTCTTTGCCGTTCACGACCGTGCAGGAAAACGACAACATGATGTTCAGGGCCGACCCCGCTCCGAGAAAGCATACAGGGTGCGCGACACGGCACAGTGCGACCCGCGCCGCGACCGCGCAAAGTAGAGCAAATTATGTGGCTATGTCCGTGACTGGACGCTTTCTCATCCCTGCAGGGCCGCGCCACGGCCAGAGTGTGTTGTGCGTGCAAGAAAGAATCGGGGGGCGTTGGAAAAGTGTGGACCAAAATGGAACGAAATGATGTGCAAAGTGCGCCGAGTCGTCGTCCTCCATGCCATACTAACCGTTCCGTGTCGAGTTCGGTCGTGTCGACGACCGGCTTGGCCACGTCGACCGGCTTGGGCGGAGCGCCGCTCGTCGGCACGGGGACCGTAATTGCCGGGAACCCCGTTGGGATGTTGATGGTCGGGATCGGCGACGCGGTTGTGGTCACCGTGAGACCCGGGATCGCGATAGTCGGAATCGCGGTAGTAAGGGACGAGGTCGTTGCGGTCGACGGGAACGCGATCGAAATCGCGGGCACGGTCGTGGTCGTAGATGGCGGCAAAATGCTGGCCAGGGTCGGGATCGCGGGCACGACGGGCGGTGCGGCTGGCGGCGGCGTCTGCCCGGCGTTGAGCTCCGCGGCCATGTGGGCGACTTGGGACCGAATCACTTCGAGGTGCGCGGCGCTGAGCGTGCCGCCCTGGACGAGGGTCTTGAGCTAGAATTCGACATGGATTAGGCGGTGTGAGTGTGGAGAGCGGATGAAGAGGAGCGCTGTGAGTCGCTAAGTACCTGCTCGAGCGTGCCGAGCTTGGTGAGGTTGGTCATGTCGAGCGGGTGCACGGCCTGCATGGCCTTGCGCGTGGAGATGAGCGTGTTGAGATCGGCGGTAAGGGATTCGGCGAGGACGACGTGCGGCGGCTGCACGGATAGGAGGGGGTGCCGAGGTTAGCCACCGAAACGTTGAAGAAGCAGGGCACGGTCAAAAGAATAAATTGGAGAGCGGGGATTGGAGAGAACGCTGAGGAACACTGGCGTGGACAGGGACTTGACGAATAACTGGCTCACACCACGTTGCGAATTGTTTTGGCAAAAAGACTTGGAGCCATGAGCGTGTCGAAGTCGAGGTCAAGGCCGAGGCCGAGGCCGTAGAGGGAGCCAAACCAAAGCGTGCGACGCGCAGCAGTCCTCGCGCGACGAGCGAGTCCAACAAGTGTATTTTTCTTCCTCCAAAGTTGATTCTTTCCGTTTGCTCGCGCGCGACGCGCGACCCCACGCAACTCCAGTGCCATCGTCGTCGGGGTAGGGTGGAGAGAAGAGAAGAGACAGGTGTGACTCGACCCGGCCAACCGCGCGTAAGCGTACCTTGGGCACCGACCGCACAAACGCGTCAATTTGGTCGAGGACCTGCGTGGGCACAATCGGCTGCGGATGGCGCCACATGTAGAGCACTTTAATCAATCGATGCCGCGTGGGCTCGTCGGCGTGGATAAACGCGTCGGCAAAGACTTGCGGTAATGACGGGGCAAGCAGGTGCGGATAGGCGTTGCCAATGTTTTTCATGACCGAGTCCATCAAGTAGACGACGGGCAGCTTGTGCGCGGGTGCCGCGGCGAGAGCGCGCTCGACGAGGGCGGCGACAATGGCCGGGGCGGTCCCGGCGGCGAGCGCGTCGCCGGCGAGCATGGTCAGGTGGCGGATCGTCGGTAAGGCCGTGTCGGTCAAGGCGTGCAGCGCGGCGAGGTAGGCGTGGCGCGCAGCGTGCAAGTCCGGCTGCTGCTGGTGCTGCTGCTGTTGCAGCATCGGCGCGGCGGGGAGGCCGGCGAAGGCGGCGGGTTGCAGACCAGGCACGGCTGGGTGCGCAGGCGCGGCGGTCGTGGGCGGATGGAACATGGCGGAGTGGGTCGGGCAGGGGCGAGCTGCACAAAGCTTGGCGGGAGGAATGCGGCAAGTTGCGTGTGCGCTCGACTTGGGTGCGGTTGGTGGTTGCGGAGGGCGCCGGCGGGCGTGGAGAGAGGAAGCAGGATTGGCCGCGTCGACGGCCAAGACGCAAAGAGCACTGGGCGAAAGGGCGAAACGGCAGGGACGGCACGTGTTGCTATTCAACACGCACAAGATGTGAAATGACGGCTTCATGCAGTGATTCCGCGGCTTCCGAAACAAAGACCCCCCGGCTGCCCCCGCATGCCAGCAGGCGACTTGCCCTGCGGTAACGTTGGCGTGGCTTGTTTCAGGCCAGGTCACCCGCTCAAGCCGGACCGCGGCGCAGCGACTGTGGCTTGCTGCAGCCGCGCCTGGATCCAGTTTGACTTTTGCGGGTGCGGCCAGTGTTCAACTCACGCGCGTGCTTCCGCTCACGGTCGCCCTTCCCACGCGAGCCCGGCGTCACCACCGCGGCGGCCAACTTGGGCTGCCATCCCCGGCGGCCATGGTCCCCTCGCTCTCGCCAAAAGCGCCCTCCAACGACACGCTGCACGCCCGACCGCCCGAGCACGCCCCCTAAACGATCAATCCACGGCGACGACGCGCACCTGTCCACACGCGCTCGCGACTTCCAGCATTCCGCTCACGGCGACGCGCACGACCGACGACGCCGCGCCGTCGCGCGCCTTGACCGGCCGACCAACGCACAAGGACCCGCGAACCTGCGCCCAACCCGCTGCTGCACCCACCCGCACGGCACGCCGCTTGCCCGACCGCCCATACCTGTCCACCCGCGTCCTCACGCACCTTCGCGCACCGAGTGCCCAAACGTGAATTCCCGCCATGTCCGGCTTCTTCTCGCGGCTCCTGAGCCATTCAGCCGCCGACACGCCTGCGCCCGCCAAGCCAGCAGCGGTCCATGCCGCGCCGCTGCCCGCCGCGCCCATGTCGGCCTTTGCCGCCAGTATCCCGACATTGCCGCGCGAACCTGCCGCATCGCTCGCGGCCACGCTCATGCGCACAGCCTCGGCCGCAACCGCTGCTGCCACTTCTGCGGCCGCGTCGGCCACGAGTCGTCCGGCCTACCGGCTCGACAAGTTTCATCGGTGCTGGTCGTCGATCCAGGTACGGTTCTTGTTAGTGGTGAGCAGGATTGTAGTGAACAAGGGAACTGATTTCGACCCTGTACAAACAACAGTCGCGCGTCTACGACAGCGGCAACGCCAGCGACGCGTCGTCAGCCACGGGCGACCTGCCCGCCAGCCCGCGAATCCACGACGAAGGGCTCGCCCACTCGGAAGATGCCGCGCTCGCCGCGCAGCAGGTGCAGGTACGCCGTGCAGCGCATGCATAATGCTTCCATCCTGTCCTGTTCGCGAGCGACGCTCCAACTGAAATTTTTTTTTTCCCATATACAGATCATGATCGACATTCTCATCGAGGAAACGCAAGACTCGCTCAAGCACCAGGGCCGGACCCCCGCCACCTCGACCATCCCGTCGCTCGGGTCGCACGCCGGTCCGTGCCTCGAGTACTTGCTCGACAATGCCGTGCTCGACCGGCTCGTGCAACTCGCCGCGCCTGACCGGCCCGCCGGGTTCCGTGCCGCCGTCCTGACGGCGCTGACGTCGTTGCTCGCGCACATGGACGACCGTTTCCTTGCGCAAAACGCCGTGCACCGCGCGACGCTTGCCTTGACTCGTGCATCGATGCACGCCGTGACCACGGCCGCGCGCGACGGGCTCGTGCACCACGACGAAATGCCGCTACTGCAGCTGATTCACGCGATTGCCGAGCGGATCGACCGCGCACCAGAGCTGCTGTGGATCGTGTTCCAGGACATGCGCGGGTGGCGCCGGCGCAGGTCGTCGGCGTCGTCCTACCACTCGTCGGCCGCGGCAGCAGCTGCAGCGGCCGCGTCGATGCTCGGCACGTCCCCGTCGTCGACAGCGTCAATCAAGCGGCGGTCCGGCCGCCCCGTGTCGATTTCATCGGGCGTCAAGGCGAACGCGGTCGCGCCGATGCCGCCATCGGCCGCCGAAACCAACAAGCGCAACTACCGCAACTCTGCCATGGCGACCTCCGCGCCGTCGCCGGCCCTGTCGAATGCCACGTTCCCAGACTCGGCCGTCGCGTCTGAGAAACCGGACCACGCCGACTTTGATTTCCCGCTGTTCAAGTTCTTGCTCGGTTACATTCACCGCGACGGCGCCGTCGGTGACATTGCGCGTGCGGCACTCCTGTTGCTCCTCGAGCACGCGACGGGCCCGTTCCGCGAGTACCTGCTCACGCAGTCGGAACTCGTCGACAAAGTCTCGGCGGCCCTGTGCGCGCTGTTCGCCGACCTCTACACGACCACGGCGCACCCGCGGTCGCGCGCATCGACCCCCGTCGGGCCCAACGACGAGAGGCACAATCCACGCCGCGACCTGTTCCACAAACTGGTCCTGTTCGTGCAAGCTCTCGTCGTGCGCTGCCCGTCGACCCGACTCGTTCTCGCCCTGCTCGCGCGCATCCGGCACGTGTTCCTGCAAGGACTCGTGGCCCCGCTGCTCGTGCGCCCACTCGACGCATCGCAGGACCTGCGCGCATTCCACGCGACCGTCGCCAATCTGACCACGATGCTCTCGCTCCTGACCGGCGGCGGGGCGGACGTCTGCGGCGGCCCGCTGGCCCGACTCGTCGTCGAATTCCTGTTCTCGGACGCCGACCACCCGCCTCTCGTTGAAACCGCCGCGGCCAACGGCAGCGACGACGTGACCCCTGCCGAACTGATTGAGAAGGTCGAGGGGATGCTCGAGGACGAGGCGCTCGCGCTCGACATTGACCCGGCCGCGCACCTCGCGCAGTCGAACCTGAAACGCATGATCAGCTTGGCCTCGCTCACGTCGCTGCCCAACATGGCTGTGCCCGCTGATCCGGACCCGGCACCGAGTCCGCGCGCCGCTCTGCTTGCCGAGTTCCGGCGCGTCGTGCGCGGCGAGCCCGCGCCGCGGTCCCGTGCACCGTCCCCGCCGCTGTCCTTCGACCGGCATACGGACCCGGACCTCGCGCCACTTGCGATTGTGACGCTCATCGACACGGTCCTCACGCACCACTACGTCTACGCGCTCCCGCTGCTGGCGCCGGCGCTTGTCGCAGCCGCAACCGATCACCGCGGCGTGCCCGACCTGCGCACCGCCCTGTCCGCGCTCGACCTGCACGACCCGCACGCGGCGGTCCCGCCAACGATGCGCGCCGCGGCGAAACCCAACACGGTCGCGATCGCCGACCATTCTCGGAGGGCGACGGCGTTCGTGCGCGCGGCCGAAGCCCTTGTTCCGCCGCCGGCGAGACGCGAGTCCAAGATGTGGACCGCGTCTGGCGTCGCGCTCGGGGACACAATGGCGCTTTACGTGCGCGACGCGGTCGCGGCCGTCGCCGCGTGCCCGGACCCGGACTGGGTGCTGTGGCGGCAAGTCACCGTTCCGCCCACGCCCAGTTCCTCTCCGTCGCGCCGCCGGACCTCGGATTCCGGCACGTCGTCCCCGACCAAACCGCACCGCCCGCTCTCCTCTATCCGCCCCCTCCCGACGTCCCGGCCCAGTTCGTGGCTGCTCGACGACGACGACCGCCCGCTGATGCCGCCGGGGTACGTCCCGACCGACCACGCCGATTTGGCGACGACGGTTGTCGGCGACCTGCTGCACGCGCTGCACCGGTTCCACGCGAACGCGCCCGCGCTGAATTTGCTGGTCACGGGCGCGTTGACGGCGCTCGCGCGCGTGCCCGTGCCGTACGTCGCCCATCGCGTGCAGGATCTGGCGCTCGAGGTCGTCGCGTACTTGAAGGCGCTCGAGCCAAGTACGCCGACGCCGGCGCCGGCGCCCGTGGCGGCAAGCGGAGGGGATGGGGGTGTGGTCGCCGCGGCCGCGCGCAGGTTGTCAAGGCCGCTGAGTATGTCGCTCGCGTCGCTGCCGTCGTTCTCGTCGATTCTCGGCTCCGGCAGCACCGGCGGGAGTACGCCGCCGCGGCGGCCGATTTCGACCGTGCTCGAGGAAGGCGACGGCGTCGTCGGGTTGGTCGGAAAGCGCGCGTCGTCGGCGTCGAGTATTGCGACGACGACGAGCTCGGTCGGGTCCGTCGGTGGGGAGGGGGAGAACCGGCGCATCCTGGCCGAGTTTGTCAAGGAGCTGGCGGCCACGTTTTTGGTGCAGAGTTACCGCAACGACGTGGTCTTGTATGTTTGACATTTGGTCTTTGGGGTTGGGTTGGGGTTCGCGTTGGGTGTGAAGTGGTGATTATATACAGATTTTTGGTTGGTCGTGTTGGTGTCGACCAACGTTGATGGGGGGTGGTGGGGGGACCTGGATGTGCTTTTTCATGGTGGGTGTTGGGCCAAGCGGGTCGCTTGCTTTTGAGGATTTTAAAGGATTGAACCAGACTGACCTGATGTCTGATACTGATTTCGCATTAGCGAGGTGGGGATTTGTAACGCGATTGATTTGTCCGAGAGCAAGGTCCGCGCTTGCATCGATCCACACAATGCTCGATTTGGTGCGCCAAGCCTTGGTCGGCAGCTTGGGCATCGACCCAAAGACCTCGCTACTTTCCGTAGTCGGCGAGTTTTCCGACGACTTGTCCACGGCCGGCAACATGCAGGACCAGATTCGCTCTGCGCTTGTGGCTAAGGAAAGGAGCCAACTCGGTTTCTCTGGGCGTGCAAGATTATTGCATCTGCCCAAAATGATTCCAGTTCATGTCAGCTGTCACTTTGTTCAAATTGTATTCACAATCACAACACACATGTTTCCGCTTCAACCATTGATTGGCAGTAATCTCCCTTTTCGCTGTCGTCGCGCAGGTTCGCATTCTCGCAGCAGCGTTCAATTCCGTACTCTTCCTGCAGTGGGCTCACAAACGCCCATCGGCAGACATGATATCATGAGCAATCTGTCGGTTCGCTTCAGTTTCTGTTGAGCATCAGCTCCATTGAATAACTGTTCCTTCTTGTCACTCACTCCCGGTACTTCCTCAGCCCAAACCATTTGCCTGCTGAAATGTGGGCACGCCTTTGCCAACCCTCCATCAATAGAAGCGACCAAACGGCATGAACTAGGTCGCCGTCTGTCGTTGTGTCGGTCGGCTTCCGGCGCTTAGCTTTGATGTCAACCCCACAAATGGGCCAACGACTTCCAGGGTTGCGGGAATGTCCTTCAAATGCGGCTGCCTCCGCCATCGCTTTTGTTCCCAAATCTGATATTGAACGTAACTTGTCGCAAAAGTATGCACGCTGTTCGCAACGCCCTGGTGCAAGTGTCGCGCCGCCCAGTCGCCCGATACGCATCGTCTGCACAAGCTGCCATCGCACGTCGCACCTTCTCCAAATCCTCAACCGGTCCGTACTCCCTCCACACTCCCCCGAATTCATACAGTTAAGTACCCTCACCACCCTCTCCACCACCCACCAGTCTTCTCCACCGACTCCGGCTGTCCGTGCGACCCGTCCACCCCCTGCGCGACGCACCCGAACTACACCGCCCGGACCGCATCCAAGATCAGCTCCGCGCCACTCGCCAACACCGCGCAACCGCTCGCCGCCGCGCTGATTCTCTGCAACGGCTCTGGGTCCGCGGCCACGTGGCCCGCACGGCTCACCGACCCGCTCGCGCGCGCCATTGATGCCGCCGCCACGTCCGTCGCGACCGACCTCGGCGCGCCCGTGCGCGCGGCAGCGTGCGACGCCGACCCGGGCGCCGAACGCCGAGTCCGGCGCGGTGATGCTGATGCCGCAAAACGTGGTCCTGCTCGGGGTAGACGATTGATAACGCGGCCGACGCGGTTCTGCGCCCCGATTCTCGGGTCGCCGCTTCCCCCCGGCACCCGGGTCGAGTCCCGCGGCAGTCGGCCGGCGGTGCACCTGAGGACCGCATGCTCTGGCGCGACGCGCGGTGCGGCGAGGCCGGCCCGTTGCTGATTCGGGAAATGAAGGCGTATGCGGCGCGGAACGGGGTCGTGGATGTGGATGTATTCGCGTCGAGCCATCTCGGTGGGCATAAGTTTGCGGGGGGTCGTCGCGGTTTGGCCGTTTGGCGACTGGTATGGCCGCGTGCGCGCGTGCGATGTGCCGGCGATGATGAAGGACGCGGTGCGGGGGAGGCCCGTGGAGCATGTGTGGCGAGGACGCGCGCTGGTGGAGGTGGCGAGGAAGAAGGGAGAGTAAATAGAGTGGGGTTTCTATTGTTGAGAGAGGACGGTGCGGCCAGCGCGGCAATCAAATCAAGTCTCCCCAGTGCGATGTCAGTCCTTCTTTTACCGCCGTGTGTCTGTGGTGTGCTTGCGGTTCAACGATTCGGGGAGAAGACGGGTGCGCAACCTGCACGACGCACACACTCGCGAGCAGCACCCAAATGAGCTGGTGGTCGAGCGGGAACGACAGGCCACTGCTTAGCGACCACGCGAAGACGGTGGTCCCGAGCGCCGGCCCGATCCCGCGGACGGCGGCGGCGGCGGTCTGGCCAAGCCCATTGACGCGGCCGAGGTACTCGGTCGGCGCCGAGTTGTTGATCTGAAGATGCAGTGGCGTCAGCTTTTGTCCAGGGGACGGGAACAAATCTCACAATCGCGTACCATGACCATGACCGCCGTGAACCCCATCACGCAGCACACGAGCCTCGCACCGAGCGCGAGCAACACGCCCGTCCACAGTACCGCGTCATGGTACGCGCCCCAATCCCGCGCACCCAAGATTATCGCGACCGTGGGGAACATGGCGTACGCGACTGGGTACCCGACCAGCGCCCACGCGTAGACCTTGCGCAGCGTGAACCGGCGCGCGACGGCCGGATACGCCGTCAACTGCAGGACCATTTCCATGCACCCCATGACCGCGAGCGACGTGCCGACCTGCGCGGGCGTCATGGCGAGCCCGCCGCGCGCGAGCTGCTGCACGGCAAACAGCGCATAGACTTCGTCGAAAATAATCGTGTGCAGCGCGATCAGAGCGTACCCGACGATCGCGTGGTAGGATGCGGCGGAAATGCCCGTGGCAGGTGGAGCAAGCGTCTCGGTGCTGTCGTCAATGGTGGAATCGCGTAGGAGCGGCACACGCTCGTCGCGGTGGGATGCGGCGCGCACGCCCGGGTGCGACTCCTCGAGGAAGAGGAAGCCCATGATAAACCCAACGAGCGAGACGATTGCCGACACGAGGCACGGCAGGAAATATGGGTGCTCGGCGAGGAACGGGAACGCGGTGCCGAGCCACGGCCACCTTGTGGCCGGGTTCGAGAGAAGGCCGCCAATCATCGGGCCCACTATGAACCACTCAAGGCATATTAGCTTCTACATCCACGAACTGGTCGCAGTGCACGAAAAGCATACCAATCCCGCCCATCCCCCACCCGAGCCCAAAAAGCGCAAACCCGTCGTCCATGTTGGTCTCGTCGCATATCTCGCCGAGCACGCATTTCGCCACGCCAATGTTACCGTTAAGCAGCCCACACACGAGCCGGCTCGCAATCGCCCACGTCAGGTCGCGGCTGAGTCCAAACGAGAGCATCGAGAGCGTGTTGCCAATCAAGCCAATGAGCAGGACCGGCCGGCGGCCCCACTTGTCGGACGTCCATCCCCAGAGCGCCGACGTCACTGTCGGCACCGGATCCGTCCAGTGAGTGGAGTGACAACAAAGAGCAGCTTGAAGCGGGCCGACCGACGTACAGAATTGCGCAATCGAGAATGCCGACGCGAGGAACCCGACATAATACCCGAGCTGTGCCTCGTCGTCGGTGACGTGAAAGTCGCGCACCTATCCCCGCAACGGCAGGTCAGCCAAGCTCTCTCCTCGCCCGCGTGGCCCTTCCGCGACCCAACGCTTACGACCCCGTACCATGAAGTAGACGAACGGAAACAACACCGACAAACTGAACGGCTCTGACAAGATGCATACAAGCAATACCGCCATCGACCGCATTGGCAGCGGCGTCCGCTGGGACAACGGCACGGCCTCCTCGTCCTCGACCTGCGTCGCGAGATCACCGGCCGCGTAGGTGCCGTACGTCACGGACCGATACGTGCGCGTCGAGCACACGGTCGCCGTCCGTGACCGCAACGAAGTGGGCCATGGCGGCGATACAGCGTCGAGATGGTCATCGGCCAGTGGCGGCGGCGAGAGCCACGCGACAGAGAGCGAGAGGGGCTCTTTTTGCAAGGCCGGCTTGGACATGATGCTGGGCTTAGAGTTGGTCGGATCAGGCTGCAATACAGTCGTTCTTGGTCGGCGCTGCTGAATGAAAAAGTCGAAAATGGAGCCGATCGCGCGGGAAACTGGGCCGGCAAAGCTGCTCGCCGAGGGAAATGGTGGGTGCGGCCAGTTGCTGCGATCATGATGCATGCTATAGTGTCGACGATTTGGAGGTCAACGAGTGCAAAGCGAAGCCGCTTTGCTTGCAGAAATCACCAGCACATTATGGTATATTCTCATGTGACCTGATAAAATAGACTGTATGAGGCGGGAAAAATGAGGCACGTTACAAAGTGCTAGACAAAAGCTTGGTCCTGACACTCGGCGCCACTGCTCCGGCGCCAAGAAATGGAGCGCAGGGAGCACGCACGCGCGCCGGCAACTCGCGAATCCGTTAGCGCGTCGGCGCCAGGAGCGGCAACTGCGACACGGCCCCGTTGCGCAGCGGCGGCGTCGCATAAGTCGTGGGCGCCGAGAGCGGGTCGAGCGACGCTGGTGCCATCGGGTAGGTCCCGACGACATGCTCGGCCGGACGGACACCCGTGCCACCCAACGGCGTGGGCCGTCCGTTCGTGTCGTCGGCGACGAGCGTTCCGAGATGGCCCTCGGCAAGCAGCTTCTGCACCATGTTCTCGTTGACCACGTAGACGACGTGCGGAGGACCGTTGCGCGACGCCTCGACTGATTCGGCGGCAATCACGCGCATTTCCGCGTGCAGCTGCGCGAGAAGGCCCATACCGTCCGCCTCGACGCTCGCATTGTCGCCATAGAGCGCGTGCCGCAGCATCGCCGAGACGGACGCTTGCTGAGCAAAGCCGGGAATGTAGAGCCGCGCGCACAGGTACGCGCAGAAGGCGCCGAGAATGAAGCCCGTGAAGACGTCGAGCCAGTGGTGCCGGTTGTCGACGATGCGCGTCAGGGCAATCGCCGCGGCGCCCGTCGAGGGCAGGAACGAGAGAAAGATGGGGCCGCCCTTGGCCTCGTCCCAATTGGCGTCAAAGACGCGCATGAACGACGCGAGGTAGAGCGACGTGTAGACGAGCCCCGCGGCGCTCACTGGAAAGGAAAGCGAGCCAAGTCAGTTGGCAAGGAACAACGTTCGTTGAGAAAGAGCGGGACACGCACCCGACGAGTGGCCCGACGGGAACGACCGGCGGCCTTCGTTGACGATGCTCACCTCGCCCGTGCACTGCGTCGTGTCCTTTGGGTTGGGCTTGCACCGGTCAAGGAAGTCGGGGCGCAGGCCTCCGACCAGGTTCTTGAGCGCGCCAGTGACGAGCAGCGCCAAGCCCGTCGACACGAGTAGACCCAGGACGGGCCGCCCAGCGCGCGTCCGACCGATGAGGAAAATGAAAATGAACGGCACAACGACGACGAGGACCTAACGAGACACATCCGCGTGAGCTTCGCGCGCAATGTGCTCACAAATGCCAATTACGGGTGCGCAGAAAACGTACAAAAGCGAGCCATTCGGGCACCGTCTGCTCGCGCATCGGGTTCTGAAGCGTAATGTCGTTGACATTGAAGGTCCTGGCAGCGGACGACGTGGATCAATCAACCCTCGGTCCGCGTTGAAAGGTCGGCGCCGCGAGCGCGAGCTGGGCAAGAATGGTACCGCTTTTGCGGCGGCAGAATGTTGAGCACGCCGCCAATGGCCCAGAAGACAATCAGAGCGATAATTTCGAGGCCGAGGTGGCGGCGCTGGCCCGGGTTGATGAGCGAGCGCGGCGACGCATTCGCGCCGATATTTGGCATGAAGGCTGCCATGATGTGCAGCGCGACAGTTGGAAACGACGACGGGGCAGGGTTTACTGGTGTCGCTGGTGCTGGCCGAAGGGCAGAGTCGGGCAATGTTCGTCAAGAATCTTGTTGGCTCGAACGAGGCTGTCGGTGCAGAGTGGGGTCGGGAACCGTGCAGGAGACCGGAGAGCGTGACGGCAGGTTCAAGAGTAGGTGCCAACACGAGTGCAGGGAGTGCTGTCCGCCAAGAAAGTATGGGATGCGGTCGCCCACAGTCGCGACTGCAGCACGAGGAAGAGGCGCAGCCAGTGGAGGTACTGCTTTGTGGCAACCTGCCAGCTCGCGTGCCTCTTGGCACTCCTAGTGGCGCACCCGCGTTCCGAACCATACACAACGCAGACAACGCGCAGAATGAGAAGTGGGACGCAACTCGCTCGAACACTTCTGCCATTCAGCACCAGCGCCACCATACCCATCCCAACCAAACAAGAACGAGTCCAGTTGGTCTTATGTTGGAACACTTCCAAAACTCCTTTGACACAAATCTTTGAACTTCATTTTCTCGCCAGCAATCGCATCCACTTCGCCGCTGCACCACGGAAAGGCACTGTTTTGGTCTTTCCGATGCAAGGCAGCAAAGGGTCACAAGTTGCACACAGGCCGAGAAAAAAGGCGATTTTGTTTTGGAATTGTTCCATTCTCCTCACGCGTAATGTATAGCAAGCCAAAAATCAGACTAGGCACAGACCGCCGCCAGCTCATACAGCACTCGGTCGCAAGTCAAGAGCGCGGCTAGCTGTTCTAATCGCCAAAAATTAATGTGCTGCTCAATAACCCGCCTACCTGAGCCATGTTCGCTAGCACACTTGCTATGTTTGCTGCTGCGCACGCCATTCTTGGTTCTGATGTGCCGGCCCTGCTCTGGTACGGATTGTCAGCTCGATTCTCGCCCCCCTCTGCCCGCGTCCCTCACCATCCTTCTCGGTATTGAGTGGCCTTGACAACTGGCGTGCGTGGTCAGGCCGTTCCAAACGTGGGCGCTCATACTTCCCAAAGTATCCGTCGAAAGATGCTCTCTGGCCATTCTCTCGACCACTTTCTGCTTGCGTTGAACGAAGAACGTGGTAAAGACTGGTCGCAGCTCAGATAGGTTCAGAGCGCGGGTGCCAAGAGATGCTCCTCGGAGAGAAACAGAGAAGCATACGTTATCGAGTTGTACAGCCCGCGGTATTATTCGGACGCGGGCATATCGCACATCACGTCCATATCCTCGCCCTCACACGCTGGTGCGACGAGTCTCTCCACCGACCGTCGCCGTGGAAGCACGCGCCGAGACGAAGCTGAACTGCCCTCCGTGTCGTCCATGGCCACGAGAGCGGCGAGCGCCTGCGCCACGCCGTAAACGGGCCCGTTGTGGGTCTCATTTGACCAATCGGGCTTGCCGTGACGCAGGTTCAGCGATGGCGGGGATGAGGAGGGCGAGGCCACAGCCGACGCGCGGCGAGGCGTCAATCTTGTGGCGGCATACAGTCGTGATGACTGTCCTGCTGCTGTTGACGGCCGCGGCGACGGATGAGACAGGTGACGTGGCAACTCAGCCGTCTGCGCCGCTGATCGACCTGCATCCGCACCACCGACCGGCGTTGACGCCGCCCTCCGCGCGGGCCGCGCGTCAATCCCAACTGCGCGTCCACGTTCCCGCCGCGGACCGTGCGGCAGCACCGACGACTCGGTTCACGATGGAAAAGGGCCACGCGATCACGCGCGCGAAAGTGGCAAACGGGCACGCGATCAGCGCCCACACGAGCTGGCGGACACACGAGCGAACACGTGCGCTCGTTGCAGCAGCGCGCACGTCGCGGATCATGGATGTCGCGTACGAGAGGCCGACCAGGTTGGTGGCGGCCCACGCGAGCACGGCGAGGGCGAGGACCATGGCGAGCGCCGATGGTTGGTTGGTCGGCGCGGTCGCACGGCGTGTGGAGGTGCTCGGCGGCGGCATGGTGCGTGTCAGGCGCGATGATGATAAAAACGGCGGGCTCGCCCAAAAACTAAGGAAGACCAGTCCGGCAATGTCAGGGTTTGCGCCAACGCGAATCATTTGGCCGGGGGCACATTACCAGCAGGTCGGCGGGGTCGTTTCGAGCAACACGGGCGCAATCGAAGGACGTGGCGCGAAGCGCGACGCCAGGGTCCCAATGTGGCTGCGTCGTCGGCACACCAGCAAGTGGTCGGAACTGGGGAGGTTGGAGCCGCACGAGGAAGCTGGGGTTCGTGATGGCGGTGCCGTTTGCGAGTTGTTCTGGAGGTTGCTGTTTGATGGCTGTGACCCACGGCGTGAGTTGGGCAGGTCCAGGCGCGTCTGCCGCGGGTTGGGTACCTCGTTGCAGTCGGGCACAAGTTTTGCGGGGGGGGGGGGGGGGGGAGGATGAACTGCAGGATCGAACGGACGCGGTGGACGGCTGCTCGCGGCCGATGCCGACGTGCAGGCAAAACGACGTTCACAAGCTGGTGATCAAGGCGTCCTCCGCGTGGGAATGGGCGTGGCATGTGACCAAGTCACTCGCACGTACGGCTCTGTATCGGCAAGGACGATCGCTGCTGCGCCACCACGCAGAGAAGCACACCAGCCAACAGAGAGTAAAGTCAATGCTGGACAACGGTCACAATGATGAACCGCTGCTGCCGCTTCGTGCTTTCTTTGTTCGCTGTCGCGCCGTTGATCACCATGATTGACCCTGCTGCAACGGTGTTCTCCTCCACCTCCCCACGCTCCTGCTGCTCTCCTGCCCGCCAAACTCTGCGGGACGCAAGCAGCGCATCTTGCAACTGCACACCGCGAGAGCAATTTGGAGCTCGACCCGCCGCGTCCGCAACCAACCCCACTTCGCGATCCAGCTCCGCATCTCACCGACGCGACCAGCAACCGATTCTCCGGCTCCAGCGCACGCCGAGGGAGCTTGTCACGATCTACCAGCTCAGCCCGCGACGGTGACTGGACCCGATTTATCGCGGCGCTTCAAGCCTTGCTGCTCCCGCGAAAAGGGCGGCGTACTCTCCTCCCTGCCTGACGAGCATCCTCTTTGCGGCGCTTGCTTTCTCGGCCCAGCATAGCCATGGCGACCTCGGCAACAACTGCACTACCACCATCGGCGCGCCGCTCGTCGACGTCCGCGGCGCTGGCGGCCGGATCGTGGCGTCGGTGGTCGTGGTACCCGCGGGCAGCACGACCCCAACACGACGACACGCACGATGAGGATGACGACAGCACCGAGCATGCACACGCCGCGATGATTGCTTCCGTCAAACGGCGCCACCCGGCAATATCCAGCTCGGCGCCCTCATCCCCTGCAGCGCTCTCTATCCGGTCCACGTCCTCATCCACGACCACGCGCGCCGGTGCGGGCGTGCAGCACCTCGTCTACCCCGCGCCACCACTCCCACCACCCGCTCCAACCGTCCGACCAAACCGCCGCCGCCCGATGCTGCTGATCATGGGCGCCGATGGCATGGGTAAGTCGACTTTGGCCGTTCGCATCGCATCTCCTGGTCGCGCAACCACGACGAGTCCCGTCCCGCCACCCGATACGGCCACGCCGTACCTGGGCCACCCGCACATGCACGTCGTCGGCCCAGCACGCACGCTCGTCGCGGACGTGCCGCTCTCGGCACTCGCGGGCCCGTGCGGACCCGATTCGGTTCTCATGCATACGCTGCGCACGCACAGCGCCGGCGTACGCGTCGTGATCGCGACCACCCTCGAGCGCGACGGTCGCGTTGCGCACGTACCTGAAATCCGTGCCGCATTGGCCGGCTTGGCACGGGTCCTGCACCGCGCTCCACCTGTGATGCCGCGACCGCGGTCACGACTCGCCCTGGCTGCCGCGTCGGCTGCACTCGATAGTGACGGGGATGGGGACGACGACGCGCCGCGATCACTGCGGCAACGCGTGCAGGCCGGGTGGATGCGGTGGCTCGGTGGACCGCGCCGCGGCAAGGGGCATACAACGGCGTCAGAGCCGTGCGACGATGCGTGGGAGTGGATGCTGCTGATTAACCGCGTGCCCGCAGCCGTGCTCGAGGCGTGTCGCCAGCGGTCGATGGATGGCGAGGAGTTTTGGGACGTGATTCATGCGCGTACGTTGTCGCTGTTATTGTTGTTGTTGTTTTTTATGACGAGTATGTCCTGTTTCTGACGCTTTTCATTTCGTCCGGACAGACGACCTCTACACGCCCGAGTGCATGGTAATCAGCGAGGACCAGCCGGGCCACGGCACGGCATGGGCCGACCACCACGCGCCCAACATCGAGAGCATGGTGCATCGCGTGCACCCAGTGCGCGAACCCGTGCGACTGGGCAGATGGGTGCATCACGCGGCCGAGGCGACCGTCGGCACGCTGCGGCGCGGGAGCAACAAGGTGTAGCACGTCGCCGAACCGTCTTTTTTGATCTTGAGTAGCCATGTTTGCTTGTCCACCTCTTCAATCCCGTCCATGCCCTCTTTATCGTCTGCTCGACCCGTTTTGCATGTGTTGTACGACTGCGTAGAACCGTTCTTTGAGCTTTGCAGACTTAATGCTGGGGGCTATGCTCCGATATGCTCGGATCACAAGCAGCCGCACGCGGTCGCCGGAAGCGGCGAGGATGAGAACGTCAGACATCAGATCGAAGCCGCCACCATCCGTGAGACAACAGTGTGCGGACCGGGCCGCGTCTCCCACACTCGTTTTGTGCGCTGCGATCACAATCACTGTCAGCCTGTCGCGCTCCAACCTACCACCAAATCGTGCGGACGTGGCACAGGGACAGCAAAGGAGCGTCTGCCGACCTCGCGATCGCCCAGCGGGAGCGGAACGATGCGTTGCGCGCTTGCGCAACTTGATGCAATCCGTTTGGCGCACGGCTCGAGGCGGAACAGGCGTTCTTTGCGCATTGTGCCAGTTGACAGACCAGTTTGCTGCCAACCGCGACGCTCACCCGTTTCGTGAGCACCGGAATCGGATTCGCTGACGCGCCGCTCTGGACTCGCAAATCATTCGACCTAATCCATTCTGCCCACGGCAACGGCACCGTCACCGCTCACTGGTCATGATTGACCCAGACCACGCCCGCCCCAAGCACCCGGACCCGCCATTTCACGATCCGCAAGCCGTCCACAACCCCGCGGCGCGCGCGATACCCGGCACGCTCACGATTCCGCCCGACGAAGTGGCACTGACACGCGCCGTCGTGATCATTTCGTGGCTGTTCAGCGTCGCCGCCCTGTTCCTCGTCATCGCCATGGTCGCCGCACACCTCATGTCGTCCTCGTCCCTTCTCACGCGTCTCTTACGACACACGCCACGCCGCCGACGTGCTCCGGGGGCCGGGACCCCGCCAGCCGCGCACCTCTTCGCCGGACCCGCCGCACGATCAAGCTGTATCCCTGGCAGTGACGGCCGCATGGAACTGCTCCTCCTCGCGGCCGATCGCGGGGGAAGCGACCAACGCGCTGATCGCCGTGCAGGCGGCGCCGAACGTGGCCATGTGGCCAGCGTACTACACGGCGCGCGCAATCCTCTTCTTCCCAATCGGCGGCATCTCGCTGCTCATTATCACGCTCCGCGTCGCCGGGCTCTGCTTCAAGTCCATCTCGGCCCAGCGGCGCATGTGGCACGCGGCACTACTCGCGGCCGCCATCCTGATCCCGCCGTTTATTGCGGGCTATATGCTGCTTGCGCTGGACAACGACTGGGACACCTCTGGGACCGCGTCGTCGCCGTGGTGGGCGGTATTGCTGTACGTGAATGCCGTGTTTCCGATCGCGGTTGTCGCGATGACGGCGTACAGCGTGCACGTCACTCTGGTGCGGGGTGCGCTCGTGTCGCGGATTCCAGCGAGGTTGAAAGATGCCGTGTCGCGACCGCGCGCGAGCGTGTCGGGCGTGGATGTGACGGCCGCAGAGCTCGCGTCGCCCTTCTGGCGTCTCCGACGGTGCCTGACGGGCCTGATCATGCACGGCCGGTACTACCGGCGACAGGGCGGCCGACGGGGTCGAGCAATCCCGCGACCGCGCCTGTGGTGCCAGCGGCAGCGACTGTGCCGGCTTCTGACGGGTCCGAGAGCACTGCAAGATCATCTGCGCCGGCGCCAAGTCGGCCGAAGCGGTCGAGCATTCTCGCAGCTGTCCGACCGCCGGCCATGACGATCACGCCCCCGGCCATACCCGCACCGGTACCGTCCAGTGTCCTCTCACCAACCACCTCGCCCACGTCGGGACTCTCCACCACTTCGCAGCCCAGCTCGACGGTTGCCGCGACCGATCCGACTGCTGCCCCCGCACGGAGTTTGACCAACGCGTCAGTCCAAGTCGCGCTCGGCACAACTTTCTGGGTCCTGACCACCGAGTACCTCCTCGTCTGGCTCACGACGCTCGCGTACAATGCCCTCTCCAAGCACAATAGGTTCCTGCGCATGGCCGTGACCACGTGCCTCTCCACCTGTTGGTTGATCGTCGAGGCACTGTTCAAGCTGATTGTCCGCGCCCGCGTGCGCCGGAGTCATCGGGTGCATGCGGTCAAGGCGCGCGCGGCAATGGCATCGGAGAAACGGGCCGTAAAGCCCGCGATTCAGTGGATTTTGGGGTCGATGGGGCAGTTGGAGGTTGTTGAGGGGGAGAGCGCGGCGGAGAAGAGTCGGGGTGGAGGGATGAGGTGGTGGAACGCGGTGGGGAAGACGTGATGGGGTCGGGGATGTTTATTACTTATTGGCTTGCGTGCGAATTGGCATTAGCTGTGTGTTGAGACTTGAGAGCGTCGGTTTGGCGTTTTAGTGTCGTGAAGTGAAGGTCACAAAAGCGAGGGACGTGACTGTGATTGGCGCCAAAGTCTGACCTTCGCATCTGCCATAAGCACCGAAAATGACCGTGCTCTCCATTCTCGTCGGCCAAGCCGGCATCCAGACTCTCGCGCAACTTGGTGCAACGGATTTGACACCCCATGCTCCACCAGTACCCAGCACCCTCACGACAACGTCAACTTCAAGGACAACACGCACGAGCTCGACCAAATCCGCCAACCATGTTGTGACCCACCCAACGATCCCCGGCGTCCTCACACCGCTCCGCATCGACGCCGAATCCAAGACCAACGCCGACATTGTCCTCTCCACCATCGGATGTGCCAACAACTGGGAGCGCGGCTACGCGCTCTGCTCCTCCACTCTCAGCAGCGGTACTCCCGCACTCGACCTGATCCTCGACACTGTCCGCCGCCGCATCGAGCACGACGACCTATTCGACACGTTCCTGCTATCCTACTCGACCGCGGGCGGTACCGGGTCGGGCGTCAGCGCAAGGCTCGCCATGGAACTTAAGGACTGGATGCCAAGGGCCGCGCTCGTGTCGGTGCCAATTCTGCCGTTTGCGAGGGGGGATACGGCGGTGCAGGCGTATAATACGGTCTTGGCGCTCGCGGCCGCGCAGGATCACGCGGATGCGATCATTGCGGTCCCGAACGATGTGTTGTTTGGGGTGGCAGAAAGGAGGGGGGTGTTTGCGGCGGCTAGCGGTGGAGGGAAAGGGATGGAGGGGGTGAATGCAATTGCAGCGGAGATGCTGGCTGCGGTGGTGGGATCGTCGCGGGCAGGGGTGCATGCGAGCGGGCCGACGGCGCGTGTGGGAAGTGCCGACTGCGAGCTGTTTTCTGGATGGGATTTGGTCACGTCGCTGTGTCCGATCCCGATGTGCAAGATTTTGCATGTCGCGTCGTCGGGGTGCGTGATCATGGTTAATTCTTTTGCCAAGCGCACGATCATTGCTCATGCCGTTTGCTGCGCACCAGAACCGTGGCAGTGAACAAGTTCCACGATGCCGTCAAGGCCATGTGCCGATACACGCTCATGCCGCCGGACAGGGTGCCGAGGTGCGCGTTATTGCCGTTGTTGTACTGCGCCCAATCATGCCAGCCCAAACTCACTCCCACCACCCATTCTCCTGTCCAGCTGCATCAGCGCGACTGCATATCTGTCTCCAACCTTCTCCACCATCGACACGGCCTACCTCCAGCGCAAGCTCAATGACCGGCTCGGTTTTCTGCCTGCCGTGAATCCGACGCCGCTCCTGTACCGGACCACCGCCACCGGCACGCGCACGACCGCGTCGCTCGCGTTTGTCCACAACACGGGCGTTCTGGCCGACCGGCACGTGCTCTCGCCTTGGCTCACGGCCACGGCGAAACGGTTGCGCTCCGGTGCGTACTTGCACCGGTACCCGAACGCGGCCGAGTGGATCGGCGACGCGAGCTGTGCGCTGTGGAGTGTGGTGGACGAGTATCGCACGTTGCTGTGATCGAAATACGTGTCATGTTGGTGGAACCCTGCTGGGGTCGGAACGTATGGAGCACCTTGTGGCTTGATTTGTCGCCATGCCTCCCCGGCTCGCATCACATTTCGACGCCGTGCACCTGTCCTCTTTGTCTCTCCCTCTCCTGCTAGCTCCTTCGTCCAACCAGACAGCAATTTGATTCACCCCAACACTAGGCGTTTCGCGCCTGGCCCGCTACGCGGGCGGTGTTGAGCACACAGCCTTGCGCGCTTCGCGCACAGGCCGTGTGTGGGGGCACCGTGTGTGGGCGACCTGCGTCGCAGGTCGCTGAAGTGTTTCAGCTCAAAAGAATCCCGAACTTTTTTCGCCAAAACCCACACATCACGAAACCGCGCATTTAGAGAGTATCAAAATTGGCGACGGCACATTTGCAAAATGAGCGTCTTTGCTGGTTGTGTTGCTCTTGGAATGTGAACAGCAGAGTGGGGTTGGAATTGGAAATGGAAGTGGACGGAAAAATTGTCAGCACCCTCAACAATCGCGTACTCGCGGAAAGACAATCATACGTGCCGATTTCTCCACCGGTTACATGGCGACAATGACTTCATCCTGGTGCTGGGCGACTATCGTGTGGTTCCATTGTGCAAACACGCTCTGGGTCAAAATTGGGTGCGATATTTATGGAAAAGCCGGCATTGCGCTTGAGTCGATGAGCAGGTTAATTGAAATGTCGAGGACGCAATTCAAAAATCGGCAGATAATTGATCTGAAAGGTAGTACAGATACACTCGACCTGGTACTGTCTTTACCATTTCCGCGACAATGGCTGCCACATCAGCAGCAAACGGAGAACAAATGAATTACCAATCGCGTCTACCTTGGTGACACTGGGATCAGCACGTGATCAATGAAACGCCATAGATAACTTCGTCCCACTCGTCACGTTCCTTCATGTGATTGCTTTGAACGTTCTATTGCCATTTCCTGTCATCGATCTGACCACAGCCAAAGCACCATCTGTGCCGCCTGGGTTGGTCCCTCTGCGAAAAGGTGTAGAGTCGATCAGGGGTGAATTGAGTGAGAAGGTAAACCTGGCGGTTACGCTCAATCTCCGTGGTGTGACGTTTGGGTTCAGCGAGCACGACGACAAATGTCTTGCGCCCAAGTTACACCATGCAGAGAAAGCTTGGCCCACCGTTTGCGCCTGATTTATCTCCTCACTCATTACACCTTTGATGCTCCCCAAACAAAATGCATTCGAATCCCCTAAATAGCCCGCAATGCTTCTTCGCTTTTTCGCGGCGGGAATTGAAGTGGGATCAACCCAAGCAGCATCAAAGATGTTTCGGTGGTGGCCAGATCTCAGCAGCTACTGAACCAATTTGAAAGAACCTTGCACTGAGTGTATGGTGCATCAAATTGTTTTCAATGCGGGGGCCAATATGGGAGTCGAGCGAGGAGTATGGAGGGAGTGGCCAACAATGGAGAAGCTTCTTGTCCTTAGACCGAAAATGTGCACGACAAAGGCTCGAGGTCATGACGATTTGAGGGCATGCCTTGGAGGTCTGACGTGGTTGCTTCGCAAAACAAACTGAGCGCGTCTCGCTTTGTCATGCGATTCGGGTCGAGCAGAGGGTTGTGCCGTAGGTTTGGCCATTTCGAGCGCTCCTCTCCAACTCCTCCACCTCTTTTCCAAGGATAGATGGCCGACAGCACGAGTCGTAGTCTTCCATCCGCACAGCTCATCCTGCTTGGCCCGCCGCAGGACGGAAAGACGCAGCTCATCCAGTTTCTTGCCATCAACACCGACAACTTTCTCTCCGTTGACGCACCCTTGGTCGTGGGCGACGGCGTCAAGCCCTGTACAGCACGAGCTGCTTTGCACCGTGTCCGATTCGACCCGGCGCGCTTGCGCAAAACGCTAGTGAGCAAGACAGACGGCATTGCTCTACCGCTCGAAGAATGGGTTGCCGATATTTCCGCCCGGAACGCGCACGACGCCGAAGCGCAAATGCGCGAACTGGTTGTACTGGAGGAGGGTTCCGACTCGTTCTCGCCTGCCGACTTGCCAGCGCCGGCTGTTGGCCACGACCGGTCGTTGGGAATCGCGCTCGAGATCATTGATACTGTTGGGATTGGCGAAACGGCGCACACGGACCCACTGCGCGATGTGACGCTCGACCAGGTTGGCAGAGTGCACGCGATCGTCATGGTGGTTCGGTCTGTACCGATTCTTTTGTCCAGTTCGCCGTTCTCTAATAAAGCCCACCTGTGACGTTTTCGATTTGGACAGGCATGCATCACCTCTCTCGCCCCGACTACTTGACCTGTTTGTGCCCCACCTCACCTGCCTCGCGACGCACGGCTCATTGTGCACTGGTGTGGTCGTCGTGCACTCTAAGTACGCGCCAGAGGTCGTTGTTGCCCGCCACCATCCATACTTGGACCTGTTGGCCCGAATCACCCAGTTTGATGATTGGTTTTGCGCACAGTGTTCTGGCACGCACTGGTCGATCACACACCTTGCCATGGACAACAAGTTGCCTGTAGATGGCAACCATCACACGGTGTGTGAGGCATTTTGCTTGGTCTGACGCAACCACGGTCGCCTCAGAGTCAGTTGTCGCTCCATCCGTGATTGAACCAGTTGCGGCGGCGACGGCAGTTTTCAGCGACGGTGCAACGCTTGTGACGGCCTTGGAAACCCAAGATGCTCATGGTGCATGTGAGCTATCCACAGACCATCGTGCAGAACCGATGTGATAGGGTCACGCGCCTCCACCATGGTTGATCCTGAGCAGGCGCTCATCATCATTGATTTTCCAGTGTCGCTTGGGCTTGTGCTGCGGGTGTGTTCCTGTCAGCCGATGCCAAGTCGACGGCGTTTGACACCTTCATGTCGCTCTGGAGTTCAGTGCTCCCTGGCCACGGCAAATTGGCGTCCGAGCGATTCGTGCTCCTTCCCCCATTTCCGTATCCTGGCCAGTGGGCCATGGTCCCTGAGTCTGAGTCGGCCATCTCAAAGTATTTCCGCATGTACATTGACGCCATGTCACTCTTTAGCGCCATGGTCATGAACATGTTTGACAAAAAGCAAAGAGTTGATGGGAGACCCTCCTCCAGTTGTTTGATGACCCTCTTATGATCATGTTGCCGTCACAGGGAGGAATCGCGTTTTTATCGCCCGACTGGAAATTTCTGGGGGGTCACGCCGATTTAGAGACTGGTCGTCTCTTGGCCACTGAGTCTGAAGCCTATTCGGCCGAGCGTACGTGTTTTGAAGTAGTTCCGTTTCACCCGGCTATTGTCCGGTCGGTCACTACCAAACCGAAGACCACGATCATTGCCAAGTCCCTCGCACCGATTGCGAGCCGTCCTGTGCATATCTACTTCAAGCCAGGCGTCTTGGATGTGGAGACGATGCCACGTTTGTCGATGCGGCTCGATGTGCCACATGCTCCCTGGATCTTGGATCCGGACCCGAGTGCCACGTTCCGGCTCCACTCGGGTAATTTTTGGCTCACAGTCGGTCCAAGCCAGCAGGCCGACGTGACCCTGGATCTGGACGCGGCAGCCACAGTGTGGGTTCTGCTCATGGAGCATGACATGATTGGTTTCATGCTTGCTGGACCCGTTTTGTTGCTGCAGCAGTTTGTCGACGGCCCCTTGCGTGGTCCAGAACGATTCTTGTCGGTCGAGAAAGATGGCGATGGTCAGGAGACGCTGAAGTGGAGAGGGTAATTCTGTCACATGTCGCGGTTCAAATTGATTCCAGCCGAATGAAAACAATTGTTGTTTGGCTGATTGGAGAGGTGGACACGGTGCTGGAGAAACTGAAAGGACACTCACAAAACAAGATGGCACCCGCGCTAACGTTCCAGCAGACCCATCTCCATTGTTTTCAGCGTTCATTCAGTCGCTGTCCACTCGATCCATCCGGTCGACCAGTCTTACCCGCTTGCGGCGTCTCCATCTCGTCCACCGACCCGAGATCCAGCTGCCCCATCGAGCCGATGCTGGCGCGCCGTACTTCGCCGCCGCCGCCGCTCGACCCCTTCTGCCGTGCCGCTGCCGCCGCCGTTGGCCCAACTCGCCGCCGGTTCCGCACGCGCGCGCGCACAATCATCTTGAACAGCGTCTCGACGACAAGCCAGCACGTCGTAAAACTGGTTGTCACGGCCATGCGCAAAAACGTGTTTTGCGTTGCGAGCGTGTTGTACGCGAACTGAGTGGCCCAAATGACGAGGTAGCCGGACGTGAGCAGCCAAAACGTTGTGCCGAGTGCGGTCTGGATCGACTTGTCGTTGCTGGTGCTTGTCGGTGTCGTGCGGCGCGTTGAGGAAACGCGAAGCGAGGAAACGATGGAGCGCGACCGGGAGACACCTTGGGCAGAGGGTGGAACGACGTCGGGAACACGGAGAGTACTCGACCCGCGAGCTGTAGGAGCGGTCGTGAGCGGAGCAGAGACCGCGTCAGTGGTGCTAGACACGGCGCTCGTGGCAGCCGTCGAGCCCATGTTCACCGTCGAGCAGCTGGTCGGTGCAGCGCGTGCCGGTTCGGATGCACGCCGCCAGCGTGACCATTTCGACCTCGGCTCTTCTTCGCCGTTGCAGGCCGGCGGTGGCGGTCGGTTACACGCGAGCGCAACGCGCACGCTGTAGGCCGTCATGACCAAGGCAGCAATCGGGAAGATGGTGTTGACGTAGAGCAACACACTCCACCACCGCGACTGCAACGACGTGCTCCTGTTCCAATCCGTCGCTGGCGCGAGAAGCATATTGCCCCCGATAAATGGCGGCGTCAAGAGCACAACCGCCGCCACGGCCGCGTACCACATGCGATCGCGCACTGTTTGCGACTTGAAGCACAGGCTCGCGACACGGAGCGTGATAATGAGAAGCGACAGGCCGCCGACAGGGAAAAACAGGATTGCCCGCGCCGTGTAGTACTCGGGCCAGATGGGAACGACAGGAAACGGCGCATTCATGACCGTGATGAGCGCATTGGTGGCTTCGCCAACAATACAAATCGCGGCGAGGACGAGCAATTCGAGCCGACCATCACTGTCGCCAAGGCACCGCGATCGGCGCCTAAAGAACTGAGCGGCACGCGCGTCTGCGGCTGCGTCACCCCTCTTGTTCTTGGTGCGCCGTAGCGATGGGCGCGAGAATATTGAGCGCGACGAGATCGACTTGCTGGTGCTCGAAACGACAACATTGATGACAAGCGCAAATGCCAGGAGGCTCAAAACCCACGACGTGACGATGAAGATACGCGTTAAAAGTGCCTCATTGGGCGGGATGGTGATCGTGCCTTGAAATGACCGGAGTGGAGGGCGAGACTGATCGACAGCTGAGCTCGGATCGCGACTTGGAGAGTGTTGCAGTGCGGCGAGTGGTGGAGAGTCGTCGGCGAGCATTTCCTGTCATGGAGGAAACGTGTGCTGGCCAGTGCATGTCGACCCTCGAAGTTGCGAGCATTGCAAGCATTTTGCGCGCTTCGTCTAAATCTGGCGCGAGGAACTTCGTGGCAAACGGCCAACTCGGCAGACGTGTTGCCAGCAAATGTCTCTTGCCAGCATTCGACAATTCGAGCCTTGTTTTGCAGAGAACAGTCGTGATCGAGAGCAACAAACAGCCTGCCACCTCGGATACAATGCCGCATGGCTGAAGTTTCGTAGAACGCGTGCGCCGGGCCGGTTGCAGCAAGTTGGGGTCACTTCTGTTCTCGTCCTTATGGTGGAGGCTCGAAGGTCGGGAGCAAAGCTGCGTGCCGTGGTGGGGATGTATGGAGACGAGTGGTGATCACAATCACTTCGCGTCTCCCGTGAACATACTCTAACAAAGATCTTGCCAGGCGCCGTCGAATCCACCCTTCAGGCGTCGCTGACGTGATGGGGAGCGCCGAGGTGTGGTGAAAGCAAGCATTTCCCACAAATGCCGAAAGACTGCACTTGGTGTCTCCCGGGTTGAGCGTTGCCCATGTTTTGCGACCCAAAAGCAACCATCCCACCACTCCAATCATGCCAATCTCGCCGGTTCTCCTTGCGCCGCCATCAGTCTCCTCTGTTGGCGTTCCATGACTTGGCCCCAGTTTGCATCTATCGCCGTGACATGCATCAACAGCTTCGTCAATGGCACCGACGCCGACGTCGATCTCATCGTCCTCAGCGAGAGCATGCAGTCCACCCAAACTGACCGCGGCGGGGAACGATTTGGCCTTGCTGCAACGCCGACCGCCGTCAGCTGGCGAAGGGGCGCCTTTGGATGCAGTCGTTGTGCCAATTCGTGTCCGCGCAAGCGACAACTCGACCAAATGCACCGTCTCTTGGTCCACGGACACACTCCAAGCAGCCGCAAACGTGGCGAGCGTCGGCCACGAAGAGACGGCGAGCTGGCCCATGGACATGATACTGTCGACCTGGTCGGCCGAATCCGTCGCCTCGGACCCGGCCAGCTTGGCGGTGCTCCTTTTCGATCGCGCCACGACGTTCGCGCCATCGGCGCGGCGAGCGACGGGCGCCTTGACAATCAGCTTGAACAGCGACTCGACAATCAGGCAGCACGCCGTGACAAACGCCGAAATGCTCATGCCAAGAAACATATTGGTTGTGGCCAGAGAGTGGTAGAGGAACAGAACCGCCCACCCGACGAGGTACGCGACGGTCAGCAGCAGCCAAAACCTGAATCCGAAGTGCAACTGGATCTGGCGGGCCAGCCGAGATCGAGCTGGCTGCGCAACTTCGGGTACTGGAACAGCAGGCACCGGTACGGCAGGCGATGCAACGAGGCCGCTGCTGGCCGAAACGGAGGCACAAGCGGTGCTTGCCGACAATGATGACGAGACGCGCGCCGTGTTGACCGAGAGCGACAGCGCTCGCATCGGACCCGGCGACCTGGGCACCCCGACGCTTGTGTTGCATTTGACAACCTTGTCCACCGTGTGGTCGTGCAGCGTCGTAGCCGACACGGCCGTTGCGCAAATTTGCGGCGGTTGCTGCAATGCTCTTGGTTGATGTGAGTCGTGCACAGCTTCGCGCACCCGTGACCGCCACGACTGCGTTCCTTCGCCACCATATGCCCAAAACAGCGGAATAAGCGCGGCATGCACGCTGCACACGGTCATGGCGCCGGCGGCAACGGGAAAGACGGCATTGATGAGCAACAAATGCGACGGCTAGTCCGTGCCGAAATCCTCGCCGAGCTGCGGGACCAATCCACGTGCGGCGCTAAGCAGAGATTTCCGAAATCGTGTACAACGTAACGACTGCCACGGTCATGATGGACAAGGACCACAGCCGTTCTTGCATCGCAAGTGACTTGAAGCAGAGCGCCGAGACGCGAAACGTGACGATGAACAGCGACATGCCCGCGACGGTAACAACACGAGCGTGCGAATCGTGGAGTTGACAGGCCAGACGGACAAGATGGGAACAGCGTCAAGACGAGCGCGTTGGTTGCTCCAATGACAATGAAAATGGCCGATGTGAGGAGCAGCTCGAGGCGCCCGTCGCGGGGATGCGAACCATCGTCGCCTGATCCGGGTTGCCGACGGCCGCGCCGAATTGCACGAATGGTTGCTGCGATGATGCGCGCCGTGGCACTTGCGCTCGTCGAGCACGATCCACAAGATGACAAACAGCGCGACAATGCTGATCAACAAGCTGAGCAGCGCCACAAAACGTGTCGTGAACGCCTCGACGTCAGGGATCACCATGCATCCAGACCGGGGCGATGTGAGTGGATCGGGTACGCATGAGGCTGTATCGGCCAAGACATCGCCGGTACGCCGCATTTCTTGCAATTCGTCGCCATTGATCATTGAGTAACCGTTGCAAGCGGGACAGCGTGCGAGTAAGAACCTGGACGGGAGTCGGCACTCGAATTTGCTGCAGCGCATTCTTCAAACTCGGCCAAATCATGAAAAGTCGCTGAATTGTGACAGAGAGAAGAGAGGGCAACGAGGGTTGCTGGAGAAGTCTCCTACAGGCACCTAGGCTATTTTCATTGTTCAACTGCGGCCCCTTGCTAAACCACCGTGCGCAGAGGGATTTCAGAGTTCTCGGGTGCGTGAGAATATGTTCAAAGCATCATAACAATGGCTCAATGGAGAAGGTCCGCGAACAAATGGACAAAGCGAGTTTTCATCTGCCTCATTCAATGGCCACCAACTTCCGTCCATGCGTGCAATCCTGATCGTTATCGAGTGCAATCTTCATGTTTACACACAGAATCTGTCCCACCGTCAAAGCGAACCGCCAAGTCTCGCAGTCGGCCCCAGAGTCATTCGCGCCGTGCTCCCTCTGCGGTCCGCGGCAGCTGCGGCCTGCAGAGCCGACGAGCCGCGACGCGCCATACTCGGCCGTTCGGGCTTGATCAACTGCGTCAACGTCGCGACCCAGTGCTCGGCAACCGCCGCGCGGCCCGTTTGCACAACGTACTCGGCGTCGCGCGTGCGGAGAACAAACTGGCGCGGGTCCGAATCAGAGGGCGAGGGTCGGGGAGACGGAATGCTCGCCGATAATGGCGCGTTGGTGGAGGTCGACGTTGTCGAAGATAGGGTCGGCGCGGCGATAGAGGACCGCGTCATTGAGGGCGAGGATGAGGGTGAAGGGGCCGGTGAGAGCGAGGGCGCCGGTGAGAGCGAGGGCGCAGCGAGTCGCGACTGCGGATGAATGACGCTCTCCACGTCGGCCAGCAGAATGGTCGCAGCGCCGTGAGAGTACATGTGCTAGGTGGCAGAATAACAGGTCAGCCCAGAATACGAGGACCAAGCCGCGAGAATAATGGAGAGTCGAACGCACCTTGACGTTCTTCGCCGTCGGAACCATGACCAGGAGGTGCCCCATGTCCGCCAAGTCCGACTGCAGCACGAGAAGCACTGTCACATTGACCCACGGCGAGAATGCGCGAGACCATGCTCGCCTCCACCATGCGCGACCGACGCGGCACATGGCCATGTGTTGCCCGACCAAGGAAACAATAGCGAGCCCGCCAGACGAGGACGCGTGCAGCGACGCGGCATCAGGCCATGGGATCACCGTGATGGGAACAATTCGGGGGACCGAATCGCACGGCGATCCGGCGGCAGTATCGGACACGACCACGGTCGGGCTGATAGGTGTCGTCGCGCTCATGCACAGTCCGTCGCCACCGTCCACTTGGCCCAGCATCGGCACAACAATTCGGGACCCCCTTCCTGTTGCCGGCGCATCGAGCACGGCGCTTTCGCCCGCCGCCTGGATAAAGTCATTGTCGTCCGGCAGCGACACGTGCGACCACGTCGTGGCTACCGCCGGCACTTCGAGCATACTTGACTTGAGGTTTGGGCGCCGGCGCAACGAGAGCCACGACCGTCGGTGAGCGGGATACGCGACCACCTTGCCAGATGGCGATGCGAAAGCGTGCGTCCGCGCGCCGCGTGCAGAAGCCGCTCCCTCGACACTCAGTCCAGCGAGAACTTGCATCGCGGGGCGGACGGCGTACATGGTTACGCTGGCGACGAGCCCGGCCACAAGAATCAAACGCTCAATCAGGTCAGCGGCCAGGTAGTCAATCGGATCGACCGGCAACAGGGGCAAAACAAACGCTTGAACGGTCGCGGTCAGAATGCAGGCCGGTGCAAGTGCAGCAGCCGCAGACCACGCATTGCGCGCGTCACCGGCAATGGTGAATGCGGACCGCACACGGAACGCAATCCCGGCGGTCGACATGACGAGGAGGCGGAACACGGCGCTCACGCGCGCGGCCGCAGTGGACAGTGCCAGAGGCGTACAAATAGTGACGAACGACATGGTCGAGACGTCAATGTCCATAAACTCGGTCCCGGTAGTGAACATGGCAACGTAGATCATGGCAAGGACGGTGGAGACGGCGATAACCGTCGATCCGAGCACGGCTAGAGCCTTGTCGGAGACGGAAATGCGCACGAGACGAGAAAACATGACAAAGGCGGCGTTCGGGTTGAAAAAGACGAGGTAGAGCCGCCATGCCTTAGCGAGAATTCCCGTGAGAGCGACAGCGAGGCCGATTTCGGTCAATGCGCTCGAAGCGAGGCAAGTTCCAGCAGCATGCGGAGTTACGAGATACGGTAACGCGACGCCCGTCCCTGCAATGACAGCACCGACGGTCATGGCGATCAAGGTACCAGGCGACTGCACACGGAGAGACGGCGTGCGTCGGAACCACCAGAGGACCACAGTACTGCTGACGCAGTGAGCAAGCAGCACAGCAAAAAGAACGATCGTGATGGTCGGGCTGGGCGAGTACTTTCTTGCGGAGAGATGCGACCGAACTACGATATGGCAACCCCACGCGGTGAGAAACGGCCGCGAATCGCGGGAAATGGGATCACACGAACCAGACATGGGTGGTGGGATCATACTGCTCCACTTGGCCTCGAACTCCTTGACCCACGCGCAGGACATGCTGGCAATATCGCTCGGCGTCGGATGCGACTGCATCATGGACGCCATGTCGGCGGCGTCGAGCGTAAATAGCTGCAGGAACTCGCGCAGCGCGGGTTGGTCGTGCCGCAGGCTCGAGCGCGCCATCTTGCCCAGAAACTCGACGGGCCAGTCGCATGCAAGGTAGGAGCTGCTATTGGCGGGCAGCACGAGCGACGCATTGAACCAATCCCAGCAGTGAGGTTCAGGTTCCTCGAAATGCACCCGAACGACGTCGTGGCCTGCAAGCAGCGGGTCGGGCGTCCAATAGTAGAACAAGCACGTCGAGTTGGTGGACGTGGATGTGATACACTCATTGATTGTCGTCGAAAACTGGTCGGTGCCGAGGTAGACGATCGTGAGCGGGAGTGCGAGCGACACGATGCGCTGCTCGTTCTCGCCCTTGTTGTAGTCGGGTATCGGCATGTAGACTTCGCGACACACGACGGTATTGGGACCCGTGCACCACGGAGGGACAAAAACGCCATCAGTGCACCACGGCTCTTGACAAAGAAAGTTGCCGGCAGCGTCACGACCAGGTACGGTCGAGTTGGCGAGTGGGAGCAAAGCGAGAACGTCCGGGTCGCGGAGAGATCGCCACGAGCTCAGGATCAAGTGTGGATGCGCAGTCGCGACGGCTTGAGGAAAAAACCACGAGATTTGGCCCGTATACTGGAGCGGCCCGAGCTGCTCGACGACGCCTTGTCGCGTCACGTACTATGCGCAAGCGAGGTTACTCGTGAAGGTCAGTCCAGAAACGGGATCAGGGTGGCCGTTTGCTCCGCTCACCTCCATGACGAGTGCGCCCATATCGGATGACCACATTTCGAGCGCTGCATCCGATGCCCCCGTAGCGAGTCGCCGAAACCCGCCAACTTGGCTCGGGTAGCCGACCAGCACCGTTGGCACGCCAATCACGTCTTGGAGCAAGATTGCTGCGACCATTGTGGTCAAGTTGGAACTGAGAAACGGCGACAGAATGACAGCAATATGAGCATCACGTTTCTTGCGCGGCTGCTGTTCGGAATCGAGCAAGGCACAGCACCTCGTCCAGAGACCATATTCAAGCGTGAAGAGCGAGAACGATGGTCGCTTGACCGTCAATGAATTCTCGTTAACGGGCCCACGCCAGCCATACTTGATGACCTCGGACCGGTCCAGGCAAACAGGAACGTGGTTAACCACCCCGTCCGTCTCCACCGCAAATCCAAGTACGAGCGCCACGGGAATCGAAGCCAGCACAGCAACGAGTAGAGCAATAATCATGACCAATTTTCGAGACGGCAGGACGAGCTTCTGGTATTGGGTGAAGAAGGCCGTGTGCATGTCGCGGGCTGGTTGACAACGAGCTGCCCAAGTCGGTAGGCATTGCAGTTGGTGAAGTTTGTCACATCGCATCGGTGGTCGATGTGACGCTTCGCGCTGCCCATGACTTGGCGTCGTCGACTCGCCGTCGCAAATGATGGTGGTTGTGGACAGAAATTGCTCGCTTGGTGCGATCATATTGCCGAAACTTGCTTGCAGACCAACAGAGCGACAAGAGCGAGCGCGACGCGTCGCAGCACATCCTTGCGCCCGGCCGGTCACAACCGGAGTGCAGCAAGTTGGATTGGTATCTCGTCCGCGAACCGGGCAGTCGTCGAATCCACGCTCCACTTTCTCTTCACGTGAACGTGTCAGTGCGGTTGCTGTTGTTGCCAGCCTCGAAATGAATGGGGCATTCATTGCTCCACCACATCACCCACCTGTTTGTTGCACAAAGGCTTTCGCTCGGCCTTTTGCCAGGAGGCAGGGACCCACGCAGGCAGCATTCTCGAACAACTTTAAGAGCACATCATTGCGTTCGTCAATGCCGAGCGCCCAAAAAAGCGCCGCCGCGAGCGCTCGCGCTGGTCGCCACGCGCTGGTTGTCGCATGTTAACTTGGCCTAGAATGCCCAGCGTCCCTGTCTTTCTTCCTCCTCTCTCCTCTGGACACGTCAAGCAAGGCAGCAACCAACCCGAGATCAACCGCAACGCTCAAGTTGCTTGTCTCGACGAACAGCAATGATCATCAGAATGCGTGGCCACACGCGCCAGTCGGCGCGCCGCATGACGCTCTGGTCCATGGTTCTCATCGTGCTGCTGCTGTTACCCGCGCTTGTTCATGGTGAACTCCTCGCGCCATGTGCGTCCGACAAGGACTGCGACAGGAGTGCGTTTCCTGAGCGGATTCTCTTGCACGGATCCGATGCAGCTCACCCCGAACACGACCACGACTCTCCAATGCTTGACCAGCCTCGGAAGAATGCTCAGGCAACGACAAGTGCATGCCCAAAACGTGCACGGGGTCCAAGGGGACGTGCATCGATTATGTACATTCGCATTTTTGCACCCTTCGAGACTTGACCGTGGCAACCCATTTCCGTCGCTGATCCTCGACTTGGTTTGCTATCACCGGTAGGACTCGGGCACGTACTGTAACGCGGCGTACTCGTGCGTGCGTCGGCTCAGCGCTGGCGACATGTGCTCGACTTTAAAGGGCAAGAACGATCCGGTGTATATGAACGCGAACCAGTGTCAGGACGGGCTGACGTGCGACGCCGCGTCCAGCAAATGCATTTTATCGGGCCGCTCGACCAACACGACGTCTACGACCTCGTCGTCGTCGTCGCGCACCGCGTTGCCAACGCCGTCCAACCCCGCATCGACGCCGACCTCCTCGTCGAATGTGACAAACAGCACGGCGGGTTCGACAGTGGACAATGCCGGGTCGAGCAGCAGTGGGCTCACCATGGCGCAGATCCTGATCATTGTCGCCGCTGTTGTCGCGGGTTTGCTCCTCGTCGTCTTTGCGATCCGGTGGCGCCGGAACCCCAAGGCTGCGCAGGACGCGCGCCATTCGCCGGTGCCCGCGCAAGTTCCCGCCGTTTCGCAGGAGAGCGCGTCGGTGAACGCGGCCGCCGCTGGCACGGGCAGTCCTGCTGGCACGCAACTTGTGTCGGCTAAAGCGACGCCACAAGCCGGGCTCACGGCGCAAACGACGGCGCACGCTGCGGTGGGCAATGTCAACCAGCCCATGATGTCGGTCGTGGTTGTCGAAACGGTGCCGCCGCAGCTCCCGGCGAGGGACAACCGGCACGAGATTGGGCCCGAATCTCCCGTTGCAGACGCGCATCGCGATCTCCCACCCCTTCCTGGCAGCGTCGCGGTCGCGGTCGACCCGGATCCCTTATTCCTTCCAACGTCGGGACTGGCGGCTGCCGTTCCGGATCCGGATCCGCTGTACCTCCCAACGACACCCGCTGCACCGCGTCAGCCGGTGGAGGACGACGAGCTGTTCCTGCCGCCGTCGCAGAACGCGCCGCGCAGCTGATGTATTCCGCAAGGTGGCTTTGATCTCTGGAGAGATACATGGTCTCGTTCATGTCGGTATTTGAGCATTGGGAACTTGACCGCAGCTGTTCAAGTTGCTCAAGTAGCGAGTCGGAACATGGGGCCGTTGGTGACAATGTCGGCTCGTTCTCTTATATGAGCTCGACCGCGTAGCAATACGCATTCTCCACCCGACATGCTCGAACTGGTCCATAAATCATATCCTGAAATCAGTTCAGATCAAAGTCGGCCGACCGAGAGGGTGGGCGCCGGGAACAAATCACAACGGAGACTCGTCATTCGTTTCATCTTTCGCACACGTTTCAACCGAAAGAAACATGTCCCTGGTGCTCTGTGGCTTGTCATTCCACACCCCCCAGTCTCGCCACACACTGATCGGCGCCATGTCAACGTTGGAGAGGAATGTTCTCGACGAAACATGGTTCGCGCTCCTTCTTTAGTGCCACTGTGCTCTCGCGGGCACGGCCCGCATCAACATTGCCACGCGCGCGCTGCATGTCCGACTGCCACTGTGAACCAGCAAACGCACCAAACTTGTTCTATCAACCCGAGATCTGCATTCCATCGCCACCCAAGCTGCAACACCACACGACGCCATGATACGAGCGGGCCAAGGGCCTGAAGAGCCGGATCCTGCACAGTCTTCACCATTCCACAAATCCAACATGAGCTGTGTCGGCGACGCACGTCAACCGATGCCGCGACGTACAGTCTTGGCCACAACGGCGCTCGCCATCCTTCTCCTGTTTCCAGCACTTGTCCGCGGCGGGGTTGGGCCCTGCTCGTCCAGCAATGATTGCGAGGGCGGTGGTGCGTGACGTTGCTTGCCTGGAAATGACATGCCGCACACTGCCAGCCTGACAGCCTCGCACGGGTGCGACCCAGTCTTTGAAAAGTGCGTCAAAGACCGTTGCATGCCTAAAATGTGCTCGGCGCCTAGCGGATTTTGCTACGATTACGTACGTCCGTTGCCAGCGGCCATTTCGCCCATTCTAGCTTGCTCCTTGTCGCTGACCGCGCCTCACACCCACCACCAGGATCCGTCCACCTACTGCGACAAGTCGAACTCGTGCGTGCCACGCCTCGGCGTGGGCGGTGTCTGTGTCTCGAGCAAGTCCAAGTGGGATGCGCCATGGCTCTACGACCACCAGTGCCAGGACGGGCTCTCGTGCGATCCCGGCTCAAACACGTGCACGGGCTCGCTGTCGCCGACCGCGCCAAAGAGCTCCACGGCCACGACGCCGTCGGCGGCGCCCGCGGCCGGATCGCCCACACGGCCGTCGGCAGAGGTCGGGTCGGCGCCAACTTCGACGTCCATGTCTGGCAGCAGCGCAACATCGACGACGCAGTCGTCTTTTGGGAGCAACCCGAGGTCGACATCTGCCGGGTGGCCCGAGTCGAGCAGTTCCACGACCGACGCGTCGTCGTCGACGCAGGGCAGCAGCAGCTCGTCGAGTTCAGGTGAGATCATGGGGATTATCGGCGGGGTCGTCGTGGGCTTCGCGTCCATCTTGGTCCTGCTGCAGTGTTGCACGCGATCCAGCACAGAGCAACCGGCCAAGCTGCCGACCAGCAAGCCGAGCGCTGCTGCAGCCGGCGCGACCAAAAACGCTGACCGTCTGGTTCTCGTGTCGACGAGGATCGAAACGACGACCAAGAACGGGCGTACGACGCGCAGGACGACGCGTGCGTTTGCAAACGACGCGGGCGAAACGATTCACGTTATTGTGACCGAGGAGACGCTCGAGCCGACCACCACCAAGCCGCAGGAGGGCCGGCACGAGACCGATCCCACCACGTCGGTGTTGTCTTCGCGACCAAGCACGCCGCCCGCCACCAGTGGATCGACAGCGACTGGGTGCACCACGTCCACCCCGCCGACAACTGCACCGCAACCCGCGTCGCCGGATATCGACTTCACGACGAGTCCACCGACCTCCCCGATCCCCGGCGCGCTCCGCATGCCTGTCCCATCGCCCGTGCCGATCCCAATTCCAATGCCGACCCCCACCACGATCCCGTCAATGACCCGCGGCTCGACCATCCTCGAGATGCCCACCCCGAGGCCCATCTTGCCCACGTTCACTCCCGGGCTCATGTCCATGCCGGTACCCGTTCCGCAGACGCCCGGTGCCGCTCAGACTTTTATGCGGCCTCCACCAACATGGCCCACGGCCGAAACTGCACTCAGGCCGGTCGTTGGCGAGGATCCCGTCTACCTGCCGACCACGGGGCCGCGCCAGGTGGAGGAGACGGAGCCCGTGTACCTTCCGACCTCGTCGGCACCGCCGCGCGGTTCGGTCGTGGACGGCGACGAGGAGCTGTACTTGCCAACGACGCAGTTCACGCCGGTTGTGTTTAATTCGCCTGCGCCGGCACCGGTGCGGCTGGCGCGCGGTTGATTGTGCCGGTGGAATATAGACGATGGTAGATGCTCTCATCTCCGTTTGCGCTGGAGCAAGCGTGTGCATGTTTTCGGGGCATTTCTCGCCGAGCACCGGTTCAGCGCACGAATACTCTGTGCTTTCGTGTCTCGCGGCTGGAAGCAGTGATCGCATGCGTCTCGCACCTGAGCTGCACGAAAACGTGTTGGAGGTGCTGCATATTCTCGCCTCGACGTCGTCGTGAACCTCGTCGTGCATTTTTGCCCTCGTTCTCCACTACCCCCACTCTCCGCAACTTGTGGCGCTGGCGCAGAACCACGGCGACGGCAACTGCAATAAATATCGGCCACACCCCCGCCCGCGCGCTGCAGCCGACGACGAAACCAGGACCATCCAACAACCGCTTTGTCCAAGAAGCGACGGATCAACTCTCCCATTCACGACTCGAGGACTTGCATCCGAACACCAAGAATGACCAGCACCGGCGGCGCCGTCCCGCCTTTGCAACTGCGCCGACAGCTCGGTGTCGTTGGCGCCGTGGGCCTGGGTCTTTCGTACATACCACTCTTCACGCGATCCAGGCCGAGTGAAGCGTCCGTCAACTGATGGGAAGTGGTTCCGTTCACAACGCCAATTTAGATCGATCATTGGCACGGGTGTCTACGTGACGATCGGCCACGCCGCGCAGATCACGGGCGGCGGCGTGCTGGTCGCTACCGCAATCGCGTGCCTGACGGCCACGTTCAACGCGTTGAATTCGGCCCAGTTGGCTGCGGCCATGCCCGTCTCCGGTACGCACGTCTTCCCCGGTGGACAGTTGCCGCGTTTCCATCGCGGATCGAACAGTGTGCTCACATTTGTCGGTGGACTATCCCTACAGGCGGCACGTACGAGTACGCCTACCGGCTCGTGCACCCGGCGGTCGGATTCGCGGCCGGGTGGATGTTTCTGTGCGCAAAGACAGCGAGCGCGTACGTTCACTTCCTCGAGACACTGGCCGAAATCACACCGTGTCCGAGACTGACCCGTTCGTGGTATGAAAACGATCTTAGCGCGTCATCGGCACTCGCCTTTGCCTCCTACCTGATGGCGCTGATCAACGGCGACTTCACCAACGGCACCTCCTCGACCCCGGACCTCGGCGCCGTGACCGGCATCGCCGTGGGCGTGATCCTCGTCGCGACGCTACTCGCCCTCGTCGGACTCAAGCAATCGAACCAAGCCAACTGGACGATCCTAACCATCTCCCTCGTCTCGCTCACCTACTTTATCATCACGGGTATCGTCGCCGCCGCGCAAAACGGGACCGGCGGCGCGCTGACGCCCTTCTGGTCCACTACCCTCCCGGACCACCGCGACCGATCTCCCGTCGCCAACCTCCTCGAAGCCTCGGCGCTCATGTTTGTCGCGTTCACGGGTTACGGCCGAGTGGCGACGCTCGGCGACGAAGTGCGCCGTCCGCGCACGACGTTACCGCGCGCGATTATGGCGACGGTGCTCGCATCGGCCGCCGTATACATGGGCGTTGCGGCCGTCGCGATCGTCACGGCCCCGACACTCACGGACTTGGCCCCACCCGGCCTCCTGCCTGGGACCCCCGGGTCGCGCGTGCCGCTGATCGCCGTGGCGACCGCAGCCTTCCCCGTGGCCTCCCTTGCCTCGGCAGTGATTCTTGGGGTCGGCGCGATGGCGGCGACCGCGGCTGTCGTGCTGAACCTGGTCCTGGGCGTGTCGCGCATGGTCTATGCGCTCGCCAAGCGTGGCGACTTACCCCCGCGCCCATTCGCGGTGCTCGTGACCCCGCCCGTGGGGAACCGCGCAGCGCCGGTCCCCGCGGCCGCGGTCGTGTTCTCGGGCGCGATCATGGTAGCGATTGCGGTCGCGGTCCGTGGCGCGATTGCCAAGTCGTGGACTCTATCGTCGGTAACCGTCTTGATTTACTATGCGGCGTGCAATGTCGCTGCAATGCGGCTGGACGCGAGGGATCGGCGGTACCCAGTGTGGTTCGGGGCTGCGGGCACGGTCGTGTGTTTGGGATTGGCGGCGTTTGTCGACCCGCCGATGTGGATTGTCGCTGGTGGGTTGCTCGGTGGCGGGTTGCTTTGGCACGTGGTCGCGCGGTATGTGATATTCAAGGACCAGGCGAGGAAGGCCGAAGTCGCGGCCAAGGAGGAGCAGGAGCGGTGGTGGCGAGCGCGTGGGACTGGAAACGAGGCGCATGGTGAGGAGGGCGAGGAGGTGGAGAGCGACCCTGGAGATGATACAGTGCGGCTCGCGGCGGCACCGGGTGGAGCGGTCAAGGATCGTGATGAGGAGGATGAGGGAGTGGATCGCAAGTAGGGAGTCGAGCTGGGCGCGTGATGGCCAGTTTGCTAGTTGCAATAGACCTGATACTTGTATTTACAAAGATCACCCCCAAAAGCACCTGCGCGGCGTCGCTGTGCACGTCGCGCAACTTGCCACCAAAAAAATGACGGACCCCAAAACACGCGCGCGACTCGTTAACCCGCGCCCGGCGGCACCACCTCGATCTCCACCGACCCGCGACGCAACCCGAGATCCACTTCGACGACGCGCACATGCACTTCGCCATTCCCGCGGCGCCCCTTCTTATCCCGCACGTCCAACCACCGGTCCACAAAATCCCCACGGCGCAGAGCGTCAATCGGGATCGTGACCGTCCCGAGCTTTTCATGCGGGAACGGCCACTTGTTCGATTCCCAGACTTGCAGCTCGAGGTGGTCTCCGGCGAGCGCGCGGAGGGGTACGCCGAGTGCGAGCGGTTCGAGTAACGTCGGGTTGCGGCCGGCATTCTTGTGTGCGCGCGGCGAGTGTGCGAGCAGGGACATGCCGGGCGGCGCGTGGTGGTCGCCCGAGGAAGATGAGGGGGAGGTCGGGGAGGTGGGGGGCGGCGGGTCGACGAGCTCGCCGTAAACTTTGAAATACGGGTCGATGCGCGAGAGGATGTCGGCGTCGGGCAGGTGTGCAGCTTCGACTACGTTGGGAACATGCTCGTCAGCGTCATTCATCTTCCCCATGTGTGCTCACATCACGGCATACGTACTAATCGTCACGACCACCTGCGGCCCATCCACCTGCAACGCGCGGTCATTCACGCCCCCGTCCTCAACCGACTCGTACGAATCAACCGACCGGCGCGGGAACGCGTGCGACGACCGCGGCGTGCCCGGCAAGGGTCGCGGGCTCACTGCGCGACGGATCGGGTCGAGCAGGTTGGCGGTCAGGAGCGACCCTGCCGACTCGAGCAGGTGGTCGACGGACGCGCGCATCGTGGGCCGCGGACGGCGCGGCGCCGTGTCGTCGGTTTGGTCGTCGTGGTGGTCGCGCATGAGTGTCGTGCAAAATGTGGAGGTGGCGCTTGCGATGCGGCAGAGTCGAGCAGGATCCTGCTCGAAAACGGGTGCTGCCTCGGCGGTCGACGGCGATTGTTATGCGGCGCGGCGCAGATGCGGCAAGTCGGGCGCCGTCGTGGGGCCGATTCGGTGCTGAACGTCGACGTGCAGCTAATGCAGCTTCGCCGTCGATGCGGCGGCAACGGAGCGAGAGTGGTGCTGCGGCGCGTTTCCGCTGGTAAATGTCGGTCACCTGGCCGCGTCGCATGCCTGTTCTCCGTTCTCCCAACTTGCAGTTCTCCAAAGCCACCGCGATTCCATTCCTTTGCATCCTTCCCAATCCGCGGCCTGCCTACCGCCGCTCCGTCCCGCCATACCCCTCACTCGTATACGTGCGCGGCGGCGATGCTGACCGCTCACGCCGCATCCGCTCGCGTTCTCTCTCCCTCGCGCGCTCCCGCTCCCTCTCCCGTTCGCGCTCCCTTTCCCACTCCCACTGCCGCTCGCGCTCGCGCTGCCGCTCCCACGACCGGTCCCACGGCCTGGGCGCGGCCGCCGCATGGCCCGCCATGTACCCCGCGGCGGCCCCCGCAGCGGCCCCCGCCGCCAGCCCCGTCCCGAACCCCGGTCCGCTCCCTCCAGCTGGACCAGCACCGGGTCCCGGCGGGACAGGCTCGTACGCGCCCGGGTACGGCGGCGGCGGCCCCTGGTGCAAATTATCCGGGTCGTTCACCTTGGCCGCGGCGCACGCGGCCACGAGTTTGGCAAAGCCGAACATGGCCGCGGCAATGCCGATGAACCAGAGGAAGCCGGAAATGCCCGAATCGGAATCGGGGTTGTTCGGTTTGCGAATGACTTTGCCGGTATCGCCGCGGCGCTGGTCGCGGCGCGCGCGGCCCTTGGACGTCAGGTGGAGCGAGTACCGCACGCCGCACGAGCCGGCGAGGACGTAGGGGTCGTCGGGGTAGGCGTAGCCTTCGCACGAAACGGTGGTCTGGTGACAGGAGAGGGTTAGGCGCGGGTGGAGAGGGTGGAGAAGGTAGCGAAAGAGGAGAAGCGTACCGAGCCGAGCCGGTAGTAGTCTTCGAGCTGCGCCTTACACGTCCACTGCACGTCGCGACCGTCCCATCCGGCCGACTACACCAAACCAATTGCAACCGTCAGCTTCTCTCGATCGCGCGGTCACTCACTATCATCACATCTAAATTTACCTTGCACTGCATCACTTCCGGCTGCGCGTTCGGTTCCCAGCACGCGTCGCCTCCCGCACACTCCATTTGCGACACCGGCCGCGACCGGCGGCCCGTGGTCATGGCGCCCTTGGTGAAGGTCAACGTGTCAATGTCACGGAGCAGGACACGCCGCGGCGTGTCGTTGCCGGCGAAACTGCGGTAGGCAGTCGCGACGGGAGCACTCGACGCGGCGGCGAGCGCGAAAGTGGCGACTGCAATGGCCGCGGCGACCCGTGTTGGTGCACGGCGCCGAGCGTGGCGAGTGCGAGGAGGGCGCACGTCGCTGAGCATCATGGTCGGCTTGAAGAACTGGTTCCAAAGTTGCGGCTTGGAAATAAGGGATTGAGGCCGAACAGCTGCAGGATGTTGGTGGGTGGGCCGGATGGGCGCGTTCGTGCCGGTGCACTCTTGCGAGTCTCACAGCGTGTCGAGGGTCGGATTGCGGGCGGCCAAGACGGCTGGTGCTGGGGATTTATAGAATGCTGGTCGCACCGTGATGTCGGCGAGCAAGTTATGCGCTTGACGTGGAATAATGACAACTGACATGAGATCCGAACGGTTGTGTTTGACGTGGACGGCGCACTTTGTTTGGTTCTGGACATGGTCTTGTGCAAGCGCTTCATTCCACATTTCTGTCTATTTCATTTCACCAGCAAAACCGACACGACAGGGCACGGCACGGCACGGCACGACACGAGAAACCAAAAAAACCGGCCATCTGGCGCGAACGACGCGTGGCAGCAGCGCCGCCTGCGCACCGCGCGCGCCGACAACAAAAGGGAATCGCAAAACGACAGCAAAACCAGGGAAACCATCACTAAAACCGCTCACACGACACCGTTCCCAAACGTGGCCTGCACCAGCTCTAGAAAATCGGCAATCGCCTCGACGCGGCCCGCCGCCAACTTGTCAGAGGTCACCAACGGGCTCACAATCACGAAGAGTTCCGACGCCCACTGCAGCGCCACCTCCCAATTATCAATCCAGTCGATCCGGTAGACGGCTGGGTCACGCACGGCACGGGCAAAGTGCGGCGGCAACGGCGTCTTGGTCAAGTTGGTCAAGAAGTGGATCATGGCCAAGCCCGACACCAAATCGCGCAGACCGACAACGTGCTCATTGGGCGGCAAGTGTTCGTTGACGTACGCGACGAGATCGGTCGCAGCGGGTCCCGCTGACGCCGCAGGCGAGAGCGACAGATTCAGGTCGAGTTTCGGCGCGGCGCCGGCTGCACGCATCGCGGCAATTTCGCGCTCGCGGCCATCGTCCCATGCGTGCCGCCCGACGGGCGATGCCGACCGCACACTCACGGCTTTCCCCACGTACGGATCGGTCGACCGCGACCGCACGAGCGGGTCCTTGGCGGGCACCGCGGGCCCGGCGTCGGACTCGAGCGACGTGGCCGTGCCGTGGTACGACGGCGGGCGGCGCGTGGAACTGTGCGACCGCGTGAGCGTCGCCGCCGACCGCGTCGGGTCATGCGCCATCCATTCGCGCTGGATCGCCGAGAGCTGGGCCGGAATCTGGTCGTCGGGGAGGCGAATCGAGGCGATCACGTCGCTCGGGTCGCCAATAATTTCGACACCGGTGTGGCCGCGCTTGGATTCTTCGTGTTGCGAGTGGAAAATCGTGGCTTTCGTCAATGCGCGCATCCACATCCGCGCGGCCTTTTCGTCGTCCGTGTAAAAGTAGTAGTCCTTGCGCGGCCCCGCGGCCGGGTTCACTTCGGTCACGCGAATCCCGTGCTTGCCGGGCTTGATCGTCTCGTCCTTGGCAATCTTGAACCCGGAATGAATGTAGATCGCGTGCAGTGCCGGCCCGGGCGACTGCTTGTCCTTAAACCAGTACAGCACGCCGCCCTTGAGCACTATGAACCGTTTCCGCCAGGTGCCGTCGCGCGACCCGAACCCGGTCGTGATTTCGAGTGTTTTCAGGGAACTCTCGGCCTCGGCGGGTTTCAGCGCCGCGGGCGAGACGAGGACCGACGGCATTCCCTGTGCGGCACGTGCCGCGCCCGGCGGGAGCACTGCTACTGCCGCGGCGAGGACCGACGACCCGACGGCGCTGCCCTCGACGGCCGAGGCGAGCGGCGACCCAATCGGGGATAACTGCGACGACCGGTTCGACCGCGCGGCCGACGGGGACCGGCCGCCCGACGGCGACGCGACGCGCGAGGTCACGTCCAAGTGCAGCCCACGCGAGGCCGACGCGGATGCACTGGCGCCGCGCGAGAGCGATCGGACGACGGGCGACCGGCCACGTGAGGGCTCGCCCGCATCGTCGAGCCCGAAATCGGCCTTCAGGTCCATGATCGCGTTCATGAGCTGAATGCGTTTGCCGAGCGCCGTGATCCCAACGTCTTTCAGGGTGGACAGCGACAGCTGGATCAGTGCCGAGCCATTGATTTCGTTGGCGGCAAACATGTCGGCGTAAGCAGAAAACCCGGCGCGGGTGACCCACGCGGCGACGTCGGCGACCGACCAGTCGAGGACGGCGGGGCGCATTGGGGTCACGGCGGACACGGACGAGGCCGACGTGTTAGGTGCCGGCAGGGGCGACGGCGCGCGCTCAGCCGGGGCGGAAGTGGTACTGGGCAGCAGTGGAACAACAGCGGGTGGCGGGCGCGCAGCCGCGAGTTTATCGGCCGACAAGGAAATCGATTTGCGCAGGTCGTGCATGAGTGACTCGTAGTGGTCGAGCGTGCCAGTCGAGTCGACCGATTCGCGGTTCGCGTGCTTGGACGCCGGTGCGGCAGGGGGTGCATCACCGGACTCGCGCGAGACGGTCGAGGTTTCCGTGGTCGTGGGGGAGACGGGCGTCGGGGACGTGAAGTTGGCGGGGAACAGGCCGATTTGGCCGTCTTGCGTGCGTCCCTAGTGATTTCGAGAAGCGTCAGCAGCAAGATCTGGAAAAAGGATGTACGTCAGCGCGGGAACAAAGTGAAAAGACGAAATACGTGCCATCCACCACCCATCGCCAAACTCGTCATCGCGCTCGAGCACGACAATCTCCTCGCCGGCCGAGAAACTCACCTCGTCCTCATCTTCGGCCTATGTACGGCACGGGAGCACGGCCCGGTCCAAATCAGTTTGGTACTTGTCGAGCGTGCAAGGAGTGGCGCCATCAGGGTGCTTGGCACCAACCTTGAAGTCGTGCAGCGCGTAGACCACTTCAAACTGGCCGACGGGCATACTGGCGAGTAGCGTTCCGCGCGGTTCCGGTGCGGATCAAGCGGGTCGCGTCGATACGGCGAGGCGTGGTCGGAAAAGTGCAGCGTGGTTGTGCGCTGCCAGTCGAGCGAGTTGGAGCAGATGGGGCAGTTGGCAAGTACGCGGCGGCGTGCAGTGTGCTGAAGCTCGTCCTTGGTCCTCTCCACCCGTTGGTGCTGGTCGTGGGTGTATTGAGCAGCACCAGGATGGTGAGCAAGAAGAGACAGAGCACGATCACCGGTTGCCTTTTGGTCGTCGCCACTTGGACCACCGACGGTGTGGCGCAGCTCCACGACCACGTGGACATTACGTACATATATTTAATCATATCATCTGGCATCCGACCTGTCCCCGTCGTCGCCGTGCTCATCGCCGTCGTCCTGATCTGCCTCGACGACATTGCCGTTGCATTGCGTCGAAACCGCCGCCGAAGGCACTTGCAGCGTGCCGCCGACCTTGTCCACCGGGCTGCCGACGCGTTATCCGCCCTCTTCTGCAGCAACACTCGTGATCATGGCCACTTCCCAAGTCGCCGCCTTCCTCAAAACCACGGCCGAGCAACTACGGCAGCGCACCGACGACGCGCCCATAACCGTCGTGCTCGGCAACGAGGCCGCTGGTATGGCCCGCACCATGCTGCTTCACGATCTGCAGCCCATGATCACACCAACCTAACAACAATGACGAGGACTAGACCTCGACTCTACCATCGCGTCGCTGCTCGTCGCGCACCTGGCCTCGCTCAACGCGCCCGAAAACAATGGCCGGATCTACGTGCCAGCACTGCCCATTGCCCGCGCCGACCTTGCGCTGCGCACCGACGTGACCGCTTTCCTCTCCACTTTGCTCCCAGACGCCGCCAACCTGCTCTTCTTCCAAGACGGCCTCCCGACCATCTTCTCGCCCGCAGTTGCACAGCCCGAGTCGCTCCAAATCTCCCTCACCGACTTTAACGCCCTGCCGCCGTCTCTTGCGCACCTGCACCCGTTTGTCAATGCAATTCTCGACCACCACGTCGACGCGCACGACTACGCGCACGCCGTACCGCGCACGATCACTGCCGTCGGGTCGGCCACGACTCTCGTTGTCCTGCACTACGCCAACGTAATCGCGTCCCTGCCCGCCCTGCACCGTGCCGAAATCGCGACCCTTGCACTCGGCCCGATCACCGTCGACACTGCGCTGTTCGACGTCGGGATGGCGCGCGCGACCGAGGCCGACGTGGTCGCAGCCAAGATGTGTCTTGCGTGGCGCGATGGGCGCGATGCTGACGTACCTGCCGACGCGAACGTCGACGCGACGATCGTCACCGACGCGGCACGCACGACGCACCTCGTGGCGGCGCTCGACGACCTGCACGAGCGTCTGCACGCGGCCAAACTCGCCATTTCGCACCTACCCACGGCCGACCTGTTGCGCAAGGACTACAAGGAATTCCGCCACCCGACGCTCGACAATGCCGTCTACGGTATGGCGAGCGTCACGTGGGACCTGCGTGCATGGCAGCATCGTGATGGGATTACGGCCTGGCGCGAGGCCGTCGCACAGTGGGCGCGCGACCGGCACTTGCATTCGCTGTTCATTCTGACTGCGTTTGCGGACGAAGGGCGGTTCACGCGGCAGTTGGCGGTGGTCGCGCCCGAATCGGGCAGGGCGGAGGTGATTGTGGATGCGGTGCGTGAGCAGGCGCCGGAAGTGCGGCTCGAGCCGAGCGAGGAGGGCGCGTTCGGGTGGGTGCGCAACATCAAGATGGCGCGCAAGGTGATTCAGCCGGTGCTGCATCGTGTTCTGGCAAAGCTTTGATGCGTCCTTTTCTTTGGTGTTGCATTGCTCACCTTGACGACGACCGGCAACGGGGATTTGACGCGGTTCGCACTCGGCAGGCGAGCGGAGCCAACGACGCGCACCCAGTTCGACCCGGCGTTCCGGATCGCACTTTGAATAGACATGGTTCCCCACCTTCCTCGGTCTGGCCTCAGTGAGCACGGTGCCTGCGCGCTGTTTCTATAAATCCGCCCGTGCCCGCTGCGCGCGCGCCCACGCTCCTCTTGCTCGACACGTCAACCGCGCGCTCTGCGCGCCCATTTTCTTTCTCTATCCAACAAGGGTTTGCTCGACCAAGTCGTTCCGTCCTCGACTCCCCAACCCCACCATCCACTTCGACCATGCGCGCAGGTGTGCCCTCGGTCCTGCCGTTGCTCCTCGGCGCGCTTATCGTCGCGCTCGCACCGCACGTTGCGCATGCTGCGCAAATCACCTTCATCACGCCGACTTCGCCGTTTATCGCCGGCCAGTCGGGCACGATCACCTGGTCGTACGATCCTGCAGCGACTGGCGCGGCCCCGGGCGCGCTCGGCACGCTTTCCTTGACCCGCGTACGCTCCACCCGTCCACATCGCACATGGCTCCATCTCTCTCTGACCAGAGACCCCCATCGCGTCTAGATCAACGGCAACCCAAACAACATGACGCCCATCACCACGATCGCGCGCGAGGTCGACCCTTCCGCGGGCTCGTTCACGTGGACGGTGCCCGCCGACTTGCCGAACGCGTCCGACTACGCGTTCCAATTCCAGTGGGCCGGCGCGGCCGACGCCGCGACGCGGTTTTCGGGCACGTTTTTCAGTCACGGGTGGGCCGAGTGAGGCGACGACCGCGAGCGGCGGTGGCGGTGGGGCGGTGCCGACGGCGGCACCGGCGGCGGCGCCGCGCACGGCGAATGCGACGGGGGGTGGGTTGGTCCCGGCGGGGGCCGCACCAGCGGGGCAGACGCAGGGGCAGGCAGCGGCGAAGACGAATGGTGGAATTGGTGCAGTGCTGCGCGGGCATGGTTGGGTGGCCGCGGCGGTGGTTGCCGGCGCGGGCGCGGCCGCGGTGTGGGCATGGTAAGGCGCCTCGGTGCGGGCAAGTTGCGCTGATGAACTTGGATGTCGTGGGTGCTTGGTTCGTTTCGGGTGAGCGATCGTGTGAGAAATGTACGGTCAAACACGTCTCGCGCACTGTCGTCCCTCGTAGTACTGTGACGGCTGCGCTGCGTGCTCGATGCAAGCGTGAGTTTGTGGACCATAACGCGCAAACATTGGGCGACTGTTTTGGTCACGGTCGGGCCAGGCAGTTGGAGCACGAGCTGGATCATCGCGACCGCACAAAGCCTGCAGTTGGGCGGCCAGTGTCTCGACAAACAGCGGGAACGGAGCGATACCATGAATAACAAACAGGACAACGCAGCTCACAAGTGCAGACTGCGTCGTAACGATCAAGGCGGTATGCACGCTGAGGCTGCAGAGGCAGGTCAGGATTCGGATCTGTCCACGTAACCTCGTACCGATTCAAGATCCGCCCAAATCTGATCTACAATAAAGTCTCCAGCGCCTTTCCGTCGAAGGATGGCATCGGATTAAATAACGCCCACCGCCTTCGACCGACCAGGACGACATCGGAACGACACGCCCACGTTGGCGCGGTACCCCCTTTAATGTGCGCGCACCATTTGAGTGCCCGTGGATCAAAGCTGGTCCACAGTACGCTGGCCAGTATCTCAGATTACATTGCCGGAAAAAGTACCTGTTAACACGACTTGGCCTCAGCAACTAAGCTTCGGTAGAGCACCACGAGTGGGGTTGGCATGAGCGGATTCTCGATTTCAGTTGATCAGTTCCAGGCATAGTCAACCGCCAAGTAGGACTGGAGCACGATGCTGAGCTCGGAAAGCGCAGTCGTCGAATTGCGTAAATGGCAGCTGGTCGGCACAAGCGGTTTGCACGGCAGTCAAAATGAAAGGTGAACTCCCACCGGAGAGCTGGTGTGCCGCCCTGTCATTTTTGCGGTTCTTCGCCCGCTTGATCATGAAGTCGACGTCGGAGATGCCGCGACGACATGCACAACTGGACGTGACCCAAGGAAGGGTGGATCGATGGAAGGATGCACGCATGGATGAATGAGTTGAGTCGAGCATGGAGACGTTTATGTATCGAAAAAGACGCGTCGTATAAATTATCATCCTGTTCCCAGACGTTCCATCAAACGTCCAGTCCACAAATAAACCAAAAAGGAGGCACAAAAATGGCAGCGCGCTCATCCATTACGCTCTGCGAATCACCGACACATCCAACTTCAAAATTCGCGCGAGGAACGGCGCGCGCGCCGCGTCGGTCAGCTTGAGGTACATGCTCGCGGCCGTCTTGTTATCCATGAAGAGCACGGCCGCCCCGACCTGCGCATCGACCGAGTAGTGGTGGTTGATGTGCGCCATGGCCAGGTCGACGTCGTCAATTTTGGCGGGCGCCGGTGGAGCCGGCGGCACGTGCGTCGCCGCGGCTGACGGTGCAGCACCGCCGTGCACTTCCTTGAAGGTCGTGACGAGGCCCGAAAGTGCACCGAGAAACGCCGCGTCGTCATCGGTGCGCGGCCGTTTCGCAGGTGGTGGCCCGTGGTGCGCCGACGACGATGGCGGCGGTGGGAGGGTCGTGTGGAGCGGTGGGGAGGGCGAGGGCGGCGGGAGCGCCGGTGGGGGTGGAGAGACGGCGGCGGGCGCGAGCGGTGGCGGTGGGGTCATGCCCGACGATGCGGCAGCGGCGCGCGACGAGGTGTACCGCGGCGTACGGTGGTGGCCGGGTGTCGGAACGCGCGGCGCAATGGCGGGTGCCAGGGAGGGTGCGGCCGTGGGTGCGGGCGTGCCGGACGCGGACGCGGATGCCGACGCGGCAGCAGCAGCGGCAGCGGCCGCGGCGGTGGTAGGCGCAGTGACTTCGCCGGGAGCGACGGGCCACATGGTCTGGGCGAGCGGCAGCCATTCGAGCGACGTGTCGCGGAACTTGGCGAGCCTCGCGTCGATCTGGATCATGGAGCCAGGCGGTGAGACATGCCCTGGTCTCGTTGAACCAATCTTCCAAAAATGCACGTACGCCGTTCAACTGCTCCCAGACCGCCATGGGCGCCTCGATCATGGCCGTTTGGCGGTTGAACCCGACGACGCCCGGCGTGGCCAGCACGCGCAGCGCGCGAAAGTACTGGGCGCGCAGGTTCTTGATGCGGTTGCGTACTTGCTCAACCGAGACGGCGGGCGGGCCCCATTCTTGGTTGATGCGCGCAGCGAGTTGCTCGTAGCCGGCGGGCTTCGGCAGGTCCGAGTCGGCGAGGTTGCCGTCGAGCTTGAGCTGCTGCAGGCCGGCAAACAAGATCAGGTCGCGGCCGTGGTTCCAAAAGGCCTTCGGCCCGCGCGTGTGCTTGGCTGGTGTTGCTGCGCCCGGGGCCGCGGCGGAAGGAGTGGCCGGTGTTGCTGGCGTTGCGGGCAGCGGGACGGGCATGTTCGGCGGCGGGACCACTGAGGCCGGCGTCAGCGTCAGGGCCGCGGCCGGGCCCGCGACAGCCGGTGCAGCGGGCGCGGAGTTGGGCGTGGAGGGCGCAACATGGGCGGCAGTGGTGGTGGGTGCTGGCGGCGGGCTGTGGGCAGCGAGTGCGAGCGGCGCGAAGTGGATGGCGGTTGGCCGAGAGTGAGTTGACGGCACCGGTGTCGGGCGCCGGGGTCAGGATCGTGCCTGCCGGGGTGGGGATCCTCGGCAGCATGGGGGAACAGCAAACGCACGGATGTGGCGTGGCGGCAGCAACACCGGCGGCCTGCGCGAGCGTCACTGCGGGCGAGTTGGCGTTCATCATGGCGTGAAATGTCGGGTCGCAAGCGCGCGCAGATCCACGAGAGGATGGAGGAGCGCGGCGGCGCGCCGGCGGGGTTTGCACTCGGTCGCTGGACTCGAGGCCGCGACTGGAGCGCGTGGTTGCAAACCCCGTCCGAAACCCGGTTCGAAACCGGCCATCCACGTGCACCGCCCAACCCCACGCTGCGAATCGGCAACCGCAACGGATCCACACCGAACCAGGACCCACACCAGCCAAACCCGGACCGACAACAGCCAAACCCGCCTTCGCAACTCGACTGTAACGTGTAATTGTCAACGATCAGTTCAAGCGCCGTCCGCCCGCACTTCACGCAACTTGGTTCATTGCATTCGCGCACGCTGCCAATCAAGCTGGTTCTCGAGCTCGAGCCGCCAAGCATGATGGTGCCCTCTCCCCCGGCTGCGATGCAGGCCATACCGGCCATGACCACGACTGCTGCCTCGAATCCGAACCCGAATCCGAGTTCCAAACCGGCGCGCCGCGCCTCCGTCTTTGGCTCTGTCGCTGCCACCGCTGCAGAGGCCACGACCACGATCAACCCGCTCGCCAACCCAAAGGGCATCAAGCACGAGTGCGAGCTGTGTGCCCGAGTTCGTACTGCTCCCGTGCCTTGCAACTGGCCTCGTTACTCGCATCGGCACTCACCGCCGGGTGGACTGGATTCATGCCAAGCCCGCGCATTTCGTATGCCCAGACTGTCGCTCCACCTACTACTGGTAGGACCGCTGCCGATTACTGGTCCAGAACCGCGCATTGCCCCGATTTCTGACGCACTGGTCGTTCCTACCCCCAACCAGCGACAAGGAGCACCAGACGCTCGACCGGACGGCCATCCACGGCAAAATCTGCGCCATTCTCAAGCAATTACGGTCGCCCGTTGCCTTTCTCGGGTCCGAAGAGGAGCGCAAGAACAAGGAGCGCGAGATTCTCGACCTGCGCGTGCGTCTCTTCCCATCATATCTCTTTCGGCATTTCGTCCCCACCCAACTCGCGACTTTCGTGCATCATCTAGAAATCTCTCCTCACCGTGACGCGCACCGACGCACAAAAGCTGCTCTTCGAGGGCGAATTTGCCTATGCGATCCCCGCGGCGTTGCAGGCGCTACGCTGCGCCATGGCCATTTACGGCCACCACTCGCTCGAACTCGTGCCGTGCTACCTGTTGCTTGGCGAAGCGTCGATTGGTCTCCGCCAGTACAACCAGGCCGAAGAATACCTGGCCTCGGCCAAATGGGCGCTCGTCAAGTCGCCCTCGTCGAACCTGGCCGTGCAGGCCAAACTCGCACGCAATTTCGGCCTGCTCTACCACTCGCGGCACCAGTCGCGCGACGCGGCCGCCTACCTCGCGCGCGCGATCTTTTACGCGAGCCAGCATCTCGGCGACCCGGACCATATCCATGTCGCAGGCGCCTACTTTCAGCTCGGGCAAGTCTTTGCCGACGATAACAAGGTGCCGGCCGCGACGGCTGCGTTTGGGAGGGTGTTGGGAATGTGGGCGCGATGGGTGCGGAGGTTGGTTGCGGAGGCGAGCGCTGTCACGGCGGAGGGGAGTACGGCGGCGCCTGTCGTGCCGTGGAGCGAGCAAGTGGCGAACATGCTCGGTGCGTTTCACTCTCGTTCTTCTCTCTTCAATGGAGTCCATTGACCATTCACGACTCGCTCATCTCAGACGCGGCGCAGCGTGCCGAATGCCACGTCATGCTCGCGCGCATGGCCGAGTTTTTCGCCAGCGTGCCGCGTTACTTGGTCCAAGTGCACGTCGTTGCGGCACTCGTCGTGGCGGCACTCGGCGACAAGGCGGGTGCACACCATGCCGCCGAGCAGGTGGTGGCACTCGAGGATGGAAGGGCAGGCACGGTTCGTGCCGAGCCGTGGGCGGGACTCGTCGACTTGGTGAGGCCGTGGGCGGCGTCGGCAGGGGCCGGCGCGGCGACTTGAACGGCGTGAAGAGGGGTACTGAATGGACGGACATGGTGCTGCGTGAAGTTTGGACGGTGTCGGTTCATGCTTGGCGGTGATCTTGCCACTTCGCTTGTTTCGCCGATGTGCCAAGGCGGATCCGGATCCTGCAGGTCGTCGCGGCGTGTCATCTCCGGCTCGAATACTCGTCACACGGCCACGTGCATTACGTCTTGTTGTGGTGGGGGCAACCGCCATCGCTCATCAGCTCGCGCGCGGCGGTCGCAGCGTCGTACACGTCGACGCGGCTGGCGCGATTGGTGCCGCGGGATGCGACTCGCCGCAGCTCACAGCATCCCGGCGGGGCATACCGCTGTCGCGTCGCTGCTGCTGATACCTCGCGCGCGCATCATGCCCGTTGTGGGCCTTCATCCACCTCCATCACCATCAACTGTGGATAACTGGCGGACCACGACGTGCGACACCCATCGTGGCGGCACACCAGCCCGGAAACAACCCTCGCGGGCGGCATGATAATTCAATCTGATCCATCTGTTTGCGGTCGTGTGTGCGGTTCTTGTTCGGCCGTCCCCCGGAAGTTGCAAACTCATTGCTTCCGCACGTTCGGCACGCCACCCGGATTGTACCAGGTATGGTTCGACAAATGTGGGTTTGCAACGTGGCAAGAAACCACAGGCCGCTCGGGTGAATAGGAGCGCAAGGACGGGGTTCTGCGTGCGCTCATTGGGCACCTCTGTGGTGGTCTTTTCGAGGCAGAGGTTTGGCGATGGGCCGGAACGGTGGCACGAACGTGCAAAATGAATGATGGCCATGGCGCGTTGGCGTTGCATCGCACGAAGGGCCGATTTCGGCGCCTTTTGCCGCAAAAACCCAGGTTTGGTGCGAATCCTGCGTGGTGGGTGGAGAGGCGACACGAGCCCACGCTCACGCTGCTGCCGCTCTCACACGTCGCGTCCGGATCGGATGGACGGGGGACACTGGCGACAGCATCGTTCGGGGACGAATACATGGTTGTGTGGGAACGGGCGCAGGCGGTGCGCGGGGGTGGGGGAGATGCACGCCTTGTTCGATGGCCGGTGCACGCGCATCTGGAACGCGATCCCGCGATGCGCGTGCCAAAGGCGCGATGGATGAGCATGGGAGCGGCCGGCCGTTGCTGGTTGCTGGTTGCTGGTGCACTTTTGCACGTTGTGGTTTGGCACGGTGGTGCGGGGGGTTTGACGGAGCACTTTGCACGCAGCAACGTGCAGAGCAGCCTTTGTGATCGCGCGCCTGTGCGACGCGAACCGCAACCGGCCGGCGACCGACCGCATCGTGCCGCCGCTGCCCACAGGACAGGACCTCCCCGCCGGACCGTTGCAACGCCGGCCACCACCACCACCACCACGGCCGCGACAGCGCGTTGGCACGGCAACGCCGGACGTCAACGGCGCGACACAACAACCGCGCACTGCTCCGCCGAGCACACACGCCCATCCCATCTCCAACCCAGCGCGACGACGCGCCGACCCGCCTCAGCGCCCGTGCGTCAATCCAAGGCCCAGATTGATCCTCCTTGCGCGCGCGCGGCAATTTTACCGAACGCAGCACGCATCCTGGTTCGCGCACCCGGTCGCTTTTCTTGCTCCACAGCAGGGCGACAAAACGGCGCCGCCGCGGGTCCCGCAGCCACCGACCGACAGTCGGCCCGGGGCCCACAAGCGCGCACGCTTCTCTCTCTCTCGCTTGCTCAAGCTCGCTCCACGAGGGACGCTCAGTGGATCCCGCGTGCGGTCGTCCTGGTCGAGAACGCGGTGCGTCTGCCGCTCATTGCTCGCCCGCCCGCTCGCGTCGGCGATTTTCCCGCGCGCAACGGCGCGCAGCTACTTGGTGCGTCCGGTTCCCAGCGCCGTGGTGGTGCGTCTCGTCGACGGCGG
>GG745346.1:7604-34708 GCA_000151295.1 Allomyces macrogynus ATCC 38327 | reverse complement strand
TTCCTTCTCCCAGCCGGCGTCGAGGTCGGCAAGCGCGAGCGACCCGTCCTTGGTGACGAGCAGCTTCTTGGTCGGGTGCGTGAGCGAGAAGAAGCCGCCTTCAAAGGCCTAGGAGAGGTACATAAGGGGGGCGGGCATGGCGCGGCGAAGCGGTCAGCGGGCGCAACAGGGGAAAAGGTTGTTGTCGAAGTGCGTGCTGACGCAGGTGCGGTGGTGCGCTGGTGGCCGCTCGTCGTTGGTGGTGCTGTTGAAGGCACCGGAAGCGGAGTGGCGCGGGCTGCGGGGCGCTGCGGTGCGGTCCTTCGCCAAGACGCCGAAGGAAAGGCAAAGGCAACCCGACTTTGCCAACACCAGCATCCACCGCACAGGGACAGAAGAAACCCGCGAACGCGAAGAACAACTCGCGATAAAAAAAAAGAGGACAAAATGAGAAGAAAGCAATAAAAACGCACCTGCATCGTCCACACGCAAAACGAGTTGGGCGCGCTCACGACGCGCAGCACGCCGTCCTGCTCGGTGCCAATGTACTTTGCCGGCGATCCAAACCGCAAGAGCACCTGCAGGCCCGACTCGGGCTTGTAGAGCGGCGTCGGCGGCTGGCCCGGGACATAGCGCAGCAGCTGCAGGTGGTTGCGCGGCGTCAAGGGAACTGACTGCGGCTGCCAGGCGTAGGCCTTGCTGGCCTCCGTCGCGTTAGCGTCGGCAATGGCGAGGTGCTGCTTCCACGCGTTCTTGAGCGCAATCGGCGCGAGCATCGATGCACGCGACGGCGCGGGCGACGCAGCCTGCGGCGGCGGCGGCGACATGGCCGAGGTCGCGGGCGAGCCGGGGCCCGACATTGGTGACGGTTGGTTGGGACTTGGGTGGGTGCGGGTGTTGGTGCAAACAGTGCAGCCGGGGCGAAATTACGCCAAGCTCCTAAACGGGCGAGAAGCGCAACTCTCGGCGGGCGGGCAGGCAAGTGCGCAGCGGGCGAGCAAGCGAGCTAGGGTGTAGCGAGCGTCAGCTGGTCCTTGTTGGCGACGTGGTCGGTCGGATGTGCAAGTTGGCCAGGAGCGACGGGACGGCGGCCAGTTATATGAGCCGGTCGGGCGCGGGCCGCTGCCCGGCCGTTGCGCAAAGGCACCGAATGATTGTTAGGCGTCGCGCGCCTCGAAGCGCTGCGGGGGCTTGACAACGGGCGCAGCGTGGCGCGGCCGCTCTGGATGCACAACCTGGCTCGAGGTTAGGTTTCTCGAGAGACGTCCGCGTCAGAACGGATCCGCTCTCCTGGCTCCAAGTTGTCTGCTTCCATGTCTTGGTTGCTTCCTTCAGATCCCCAGCGCAGCACACCAGACTGGATATAAACCAGATATCACATCACATCAGCGATCTGGGCCTTCGCCAGCTTGAGTCGGTCGACTGAGCTCCATGCGCGTTGGCTGGCGGGAATTTACGCGGTTGTGCCTTGTCATTGATGGGCAGCTGGGGGGGAAACCAAAACACCTATGCATGAACCGATTTCGAAGCAACCAAGACCACTTGACAAACTGAAACTGGTGGAGAAGACTAATGATGACAACAGGATGCAAGTGAGCCTGAGGGCAAGCTTGGAGTCGTCCTTCTCCAACTTAACTCCAGGAGAGCAGGTGGAGCAAGCCAATCCAGTGGTAGTCGTGTTGGTGCAAGGATCTCAGGTCTACATGATTTGCACGCCAAGAGAGCACGAACACTAATCATGGTGGCCAGGTCTAGCCGCCTGGATGTATTGAGAAAGAAGCATCAATGTGATGGTGCTTGGTTGAAGGACTGCACAAGACACATGCCTGTCTGCATTGTCGGCTGGCCATGCAACCCATCCTCCCATTTTGCGACAGGACGCCAGATCTGACAGCACGCTGAGGCTGCCCACCATGGCGATCACGAATCGTGCCGCCAGCCGCGACCACAGGTACACCAAAGATGCGCGTCCCGGCAGCCACCGCTCGCCGACTTCCCCCAAGACGCGGCCACCAGCATCTTCATGGTCGCAATGGACGTGGGCCATGATTGCTGTGGTCGTCGTCCTCGCCGCCGTCGTGTCACGCCTGCTCGTGCCGTCCCCGCCGTCCCAAGGCACAGCGCTCACCAAGACCAGCACGGATGCCGGCGGTCAAGGTGCGTTCTTGCTCTGTTCCTTGACGACGTTGCCAAGGACGACGCGCCCCGACACGGCAAGGATAACACATGGATGCGAAGCGAAACCCGGCGAAACCTGAAACTGACGCGCGGCACGCACACGTGATCGCGAGCTCACGAAACCCACGCAAAACAGCAAAAGGAAACAGTCGGGCCGCGCCTAAAGTCGGTCCTTTGCCCACCGCCACCACGACGTCGCTCCTCACCCTACACGCGATCCCATTCTCTCTCCCCACGACCGCGCGCGTGTCTTCTCCCCCCAGCAGCCTGCATCGCCGCGACCAACATCAACGCCACCATGTGCTTCACCGACGGCGCTGCTGCTGCTGCCGCGAGCGGCCGCGAGATCCTGCCGGCCACGGTCGTGCCCGAGCACTACACGCTCGAGCTGACGCCCGACCTCGAGTCCTTTACATTCGACGGCATCGTGCACGCCGACGTCAAGATTGTGCACGCCACCTCGACGATTGTCGTCAACGCACACGAGCTTGACATCAAGGCCGCGCGCGTGCAGCTGACGCGCATCAAGACCGAGTCGACCCTGCCCGTATCGAGCATCACCTTTGACGAGAAGCTGCAGCAAGCGACTCTGCATTTCGACCAGGAACTGCCTGCCGACGCGCAGGCTCGCGTCACGATCGAGTTCCAGGGCATCCACAATGACAAGATGGCCGGATTCTACCGGTCGTCATACGCTGACCCGGACGGCACCAAAAAGTACTGTCCCATAGCTTTTCTCTGCCGTATGCTGCGCTTCATGATCTGACTCTCCGTCTCGTCGCGCGACGTTTTGTTCTCGTCACGACAAGGCACATGGTCGTGACGCAATTCGAAGCGACCGACGCGCGCCGCTGCTTCCCGTGCTGGGACGAGCCGGCGCTCAAAGCCACGTTTGACGTGATCTTGAACGTACAAAAGGACCTGTCTGCCCTGTCGAACATGAACGTTCTCTCTGAGGACGGGCACCCGACGCTCGCCTCGCACAAGACGGTCAAGTTTGCGCGCACGCCCGTCATGTCAACCTACGCACGTGCTCTCTGGCCGTAGAATTGTCTCCGTGCCGTGATCTGACGCGTTTCTCTTTCCATCACCGTAGCTGCTCGCCATGGCCGTCGGCGACTTCGAGTACATCGAGGCCAAGACCGCGCCCAACTGCCCGGCTCTGCCCAACCAGGTGACCGTGCGCGTCTACACGTCGCGCGGCCTCTCAAGCCAGGGCAAGTTTGCTCTTGGCTGCGCCGTGCGCATTCTCGAGTACTTCTCAGCCGTCTTTGGTGAGCCTTACCCGCTCCCCGTACGTTCTTCCTCGTCCTTTGCCACTTTTAGCCGTTCTCGCGAACTCACTGGTTTTGCTGCTAGAAAATGGACATGATTGCCGTGCCCGATTTCTCGGCCGGTGCCATGGAGAACTGGGGTCTGGTCACGTACCGCACTGTCTACGTGCTCTTTGACGACAAGACGTCGACGGCGCGCGCCAAGCAGGGCGTCGCCTACGTGGTTGCGCACGAGCTCGCGCATCAGTGGTTTGGCAACCTCGTCACCATGTACGCTGGGAATTCGCGATTCAGGGTTTCTCCAGGGAAAAGCTTGGCGACTGACTGACGTTCACTTCGGACCTGTAGGCAATGGTGGAACGAGTTGTGGCTCAACGAGGGCTTTGCCACGTACGTTGGCTGGCTCGCGATTGCGCGGCACCTGTTCCCGGAATGGCACTCGTTTGTCGCGTTTGTTGGCGACGACATGGCACGCGCCCTGACGCTCGACGCGCTGCGGTCTTCGCACCCGATCGAGGTGCCCGTCAAGGCCCCCTCCGAGATTTCGCAAATTTTTGACGCCATTTCCTACTCCAAGGGCGCGTCGGTGATTCGCATGCTCTCGTCGTGGCTCACCGAGGACGTGTTCCTGGCCGGCGTGCGCAAGTACATTCAGCGGTTCAAGTACCGCAACGCCGCGACGACCGATCTGTGGGCTGCGCTTTCGGAAGCGTCGGGCATGGACGTCGGTCAGTTTATGGCGCTGTGGACGCAGAAGGTTGGTTACCCCGTCATCTCGGCCGAGCGCCAGGGCAACGCCGTGACGGTCAAGCAGGCGCGGTTCCTGTCGACGGGCGACGCGACGGCTGACGAGGACGAGACGGTCTGGTGGTGCCCGCTGGCGCCTTACGTTGGCGGCGAGCCCACCAACTCGGCGTCGGCCGTGCTCAAGCAGAAGGAGGGCACGTTTGCGCTGCCCGCCAAGCCGACGGCCGTGCCCGTCGACTTCTACAAGCTCAACCTCGACCAGGCCAATTTCTACCGCGTGCAGTACGCGGCCGCCGATCTTGCGCGCCTCGGCGAGGCCGTCGAGCACGGTCTTGTGCCCACGGCTGATCGTGTCGGTCTCGTGAGCGACGTGTTTGCTCTGGCCGCGGCCGGGTACTCGTCGACGGTCGACGCGTTGGCCCTGCTCTCGCACTTCAAGGGCGAGCAAGAGTACATTGTGCTCGAAGCGATCGCTGCTAAGCTCTCGCAGGTCAAGACGGTCTGGGCCATGGAGCCCGAGCCCGTTGCCGATCAGCTCGCGGCGCTGCAGAGGTCGATTTTTGCGCCCACGGCGCACGCCATGGGCTGGGAGTACCCCGACGGCGAATCGCACCTCGACGGGCTCAAGCGCCAGCTGGCCATTGGCCAGGCCGGTATGGCCGGCGACAAGGAGCTCGTTGCGCAGGCCAAGGCGCGGTTCGCTCGCTTTATTCAGGGTGACACGCACGCGATTCACCCGAACTTGCGCGGCGCCGTCTACGCGATTGTGCTGCGCCACTCGTCGGTCTCGCCCGCGGCTAAGGGCGGCGAGCCGCACTCGGCCGAGCTCGAGGCCGTCAAGGCCATCTGGGAAAACGAGTCGACGCCCATGGACCAGCGTCTGGCTGCGCTCGGCGCGCTCGGCCACGTGCAGGACTCGACGCTGCTCGCTGGCCTGCTCGAGTACGCCATGGACGAGTCCAAGGTTCGCCCGCAAGACGTCATGTACCCGCTGCGTTCCGTTGCCGCAAACGCGCGTGCCGGTGGCCGCGCCCTGGCGTGGAAGTTTGTCCAGCAGCGCTGGGACGAGCTCTACGCGCGGTACCAGCAGTCGCTGTCGCTGCTCGCGCACTGCGTGGCGATTGCCGGCGACTTTGCGTCGGCCGAGTTTGCCGAAACCGAGGTCGAGGGTTTCTTTGCCGGCAAGGACACCAAGGCCGTGGACCGCGCGCTGATGCAGACGCTTGAGAAGATTCGCGCGCAGGCCGCTTGGCTCGAGCGCGACCGCGCGCCCGTTCAGGCGTGGCTCGCGGATAACGTGCAGAACTAAGTCATCGGAGCGAGTACCTCGACCTTGAAGTGGTGTGTGTCGGTCGTGACGTGGCGGTGCTGTGCGTCAGGGGGGTCCACTTGAGGTCCTGCCAGTCTAGTTTGTGTTTTTGTGTTAGCAGTGAAATCGGTTCAGATTTCATTTCATGGACGCGCGTGAGCTTTTCGTGGAAGTCGGGGTTTGGGCATTTGTCGCGCTAGGGCGGCCTGGGCACCAAATCAATCGAATCAATCAGGCACAACTGACAACACAGCCGATTTCCGCCCGTCCAACGTGCTGGCTGGCTGGCGTGGTGAGCATCAACAGCCGCGCCACCTTAGTCGTTTTCCATCCGTTTTCCACCGCAGCAACAGCATTCCGGACCCCCCGCACGGCGACGCACTCCATCACGAACCTCATGTTCAGCGCCTGCAACGTGCTCGACTGCCTGTGCCGACCTCGCGGCTTACGTGGCGCGCACAGGTCTTAAAATCAATGCGCTGACCCGCGCGTGCTCTTTCTCTCCCCAGCAACCAACATCTTCTTGCACAGCGCACCAGCGAGCATCATTACCATGGACTACCGCAACAACTCGTCGTACCCGTACAAGCCGGCCTTTGCGCAGCAGCAGCCGCAGTCCTACCCGTCGCAGCCCACATACCAGCAGCAGCCGCAGCCCGTCGCCTACCCGTCGCAACCCACGTACTCGCAGCAACCGGCCGGTGCCTACGCCGCACCCGGCTACGCTGCACCGGTCGCTGTCGCTGCCCCCGGCTACGGCGTGCCCGCGCCGGCGCCCGTCGTTCCGGCTGTTGCGGCCCCGATCGTCGCCGATGACCCGAACGCGGTCATGGCGCTCTACCCTACGGGCAACGAGGAGCCGTCGGAGCCCGCAGCCGTTGCCGATGACGACGCCGAGGCCGAAGCAGCGCCCGCCACGCCGCCCGAGCTCGCGAACCCCGTGGTCGAGACGATTGAGAGCGTGATGGTCGACATTGGTACGCTGTTCTTCGCTTCGCCCGCCATTCTCCCCAGGTTTCCGCGTGAGCGCGACACTCATCATTTCCCTGCACCGCGCGCTGCTCCATAGTTGAGGCGCGCGAACTGCCCGACAAGTCCGACACCTTCTCGTCGATTGACCCGTTTGTCGTGATTCTTGCCGGTACGCACACGCGGCTCGAGACGCCGTGCCTGTCAAACACGGGCCCCGACGCCGTCTTCAACCACCAGGTCACGGTCCCGCTAATTCCCGAGGACGCCGAGCCCGATGTCGCGCCTGCCGACGAGATTGTGCTGGAAGTCTGGGAAGCCAACTCGGTCTTGGCCCACACGTTGATTGGTCGCGCGCGCGTTCAGGTCGAGCAGCTCATCGGTGCCGCGATTGACCGGTGGTTTGACCTTGTCAATGAGGAGGGCGAGGCTGCGGGGCAGCTGCGCGTTGTGTTGACGCCGCGCATGAAGACCGAGTAAGCGCGGATTGTGAAGTTTTGGATCCGCAGGGAAGAGTGTAGATGATGCGCAAGGGATTTCAGTTTTTTGCAACCAGAATTGCTGCAGTCACAGTGGTCATGGATTGGATTGTGCTCCCAACCCATCATCCTTGTCCGTTCGCCCTGGGTCGTCCATGTTCGCAAACAAAGTCTTGTATCAAGCGGAAATGGTGGAGCTATTTATTTACCTTTGATCTTTGGTCACCATGTGCCAGCTCGTCATTCTTGCCACTCAACGAGAGGCATGTGCTGCTTGCTCTGAGCCTGTGGCACTTGGATTTCTTGCGCAGCAACGATGGCAGGTCCTTTCAAACAGGCACATGACTCACAGCGCACTGCATCTAGGTATCCGTTTTCAGGAACAAAAACCAGCAATGCTGTGAGAGTCGGGAATGGCCTGTCCCATTTGTTATGGAGATGAAATCGACAAAAGCCGCCAACACATTCACAGGACTATATTTTCTGGGTATTTGGGCAATGCTCGCCCATTCTGCTTCAAGGGGCCAATCCCAAGAGCTCAACCACCCAGCACCAAAACACTGCCAAGAACCCGCTAAAAGGGACGCATGAGGTCAACCTTGTTGCCTGAAACTTATGCAGTGTTCCATGGTTGTTCACAACGACTCTGCCTTCCCAGTGAAATCAATCAGGCCCAACCATTCGCTGCCAAGATAGAGATTGCATGGCTGACTTGTTCGCCTGCACCATGCGCTTCTGAAAGGAAAGGGACCAACTAAGTATTTGAGGGTGTGCATCTGACACTGAGCTGTCACAACAATGCTATAAAAAATTCGCTTGTTGCACACCAAACTGCCACATTGTTGATTCTGTTGGGGAATAACTTGAACGTGAACATGAATGAAGCCGGAAGAACAGTGACGAATGAAAGCAATTGGGCCATTGACTTCACAGCAAGGGCAGACATTGCATGGGTCTGCACCTTGCACTCCTGACCAGAGAAAGGGCAATAAACGTCGCTCAGCTATCATCAACGTGAATGTGTACATAGAAGGCGATCTCGTTTAATTTTTGATTGTGGCTATCAAAGCAGAAACGGATCAAAGCGCCCCTTTGCAGTCTTGTGATGCAAACTTGGTCACTCTGACCAGCTTGCAGCTCAGCATCACTGGATGATATCTCATCGCTCACAGCACAGCAGTTCAGGCCCAAAATCCAGGGGTGCCTATATTCCAAAAAAACAGGGCCCAGGCAGCTGACAGTCAAACTTCAACATTGGAGAGGTTTTTGATGTGTGGGGGGGGGGGGGGGGCAGGGGAACTACATTGAAAATGCAGCTGAGGCTCAAACTGGTGGTGGGAAACAACATTGAGATGTTGAGTTGGAAGGTGCTAGCACGTGTGGTGCCGCCAAACTCACAAATGCCCTTGCAGTGCTAGTTTTTGCTCACCAGCATATGCAACTGCCTTCAAAACAGCCTCTAGAACCGCATTTCATTTTCTGTTATGTGAACGACCACCAGCGCGTTCACATTTGCTTGATGAACCATGCACCAAACATGGTCAGTTGATAGGCTTGTGCCTTGTTCATTTCCAAAGCACCTGCTCCAGCCTGGATCTGACTGACGATCCATTCTTGCACGCCCATTTGGTCAACCAATCTATCATTTCTCGCGCACTGCATGCTGTGTGCACCTAGCCTCTGACTGGATGACGCCCTCCTGCACATGCACAGCAAGCCGCTCAGAGTCTGGTGGTTGGGTAAATGATGAGGCTCACATCGTTTTCTCTCATCCGAGCCTCTGGATTTTGTTTTTTCCAAGGCGGGCCATTGTGGCTTTACGCTCACATGTGCGCCATAAGTCTCACTGCCAGAGTGAGGCGCATCCCACAGGGAGCCATCACTCCTCCAACTGATGTGTCTGAAAAAAAGACACATTGCAGTCAGGCTACTGGCCATCAGCATGTCATTGTAACAGAAACTGCTTGCAGTGGAGGCAGTCCCAAAGCTCATGGTGGAGGTGGCAAGGCCTCCACTTGCTGTCATTGTTGAGGGGAGGCAAGGTCATTGTAAGAATTGAAAATTACTGGCTTGGGCCCACCAGTTTCTAGTCGCACGATACTTGATCATGTCAACTGGTCAAGACGTCATGGTTTGGTCTTGAAGCAATGGCTCAAATGATGTGCTGGGCAAGTTGTTGACATCTCCAAGCAAATCAGCCAGTTCATTGTCTGAGGCTGCTCAAGTAACGAAGTGTCCTACAATCCAATCAACATCTGGTAATCGACCAGCATTCACTCATCAGCCCCATTGTCCACGCCTGACTGTTCATACAAAATCGCATTGCCAAAGTCAGTTTGGGTCCACTGCTGCTCTGATCGCCACAGTGGTTGAGTAGGGTCATGGCTGGCTCTGTGATGATGCTGGGTACAGATAACAACAGTTGCAGCATCAACTTTGCTGGTCAAAGAATCTTGCGCAGGTACTCTACTACCACTCTGTGTCAACTGCTTCACCAAGCCATTTCCTGTGCCCACAGGCAAGTCCTGGAGGACTGACAAGTTCTCCTTGTTCTTGTGCTTGTGGTTGCGAATTGTCGCTCAAGTAAATGTGAACGACAATGTGGGCAGATTTGGGTCCATGACTCGTTGAATGGTGCAAAGTCGGCAATTGCAAGGGGCCTTTTCTTTAACTCATGCAAGCAGGCGGGTGGGCAGCAGTGGCAACATGGTTGGAAGACTGTAGAGCACAGTGCGCAAGAACTTGGAACTGGATGCAATGAGTGGTATTGTCGCGCCGTTATTAGCGCTGGTGCTTTGAACAAGCGACACAGCGGTTACAGGAGAAGCTGGTTGACAACATGATCAGCAGTACAAGCATGCTTTAAACCTGTGGGAGACGCGTCACAGCTTCTGACGTGGATCAGAACATTGCTTTGCTCACAAGCCAAATCCGACATGGATCAAAACATCACTTTGCTCACAAGCCAACAAGCCTCCTCACTTGTAGACTAACCAAGGCTCACCAGCTCAAGAGCAAGGAACCATGCAATGACTGTCTGTGCCTTTGACTTTCAGTGGAGCTACACTTTGACTTTTGTTGGAGAGGTGGTCTGTGGGGAACATCAAGATGTTGGTGGATGCAAAAAAACTGTGGGTATGTAATGATATGAGCAGGAAGTAGAGCAGGACACTGAGCAACGGATTTAGCAGGCAGAAATTAATAGCGTTAAAAGGCGGATGGCATCAATTCTGCTCATGAGTGTCAAATCGCCAAATCGCCAAATCTTCAGTCATGTGGTTTTGTGACACTAATTTCTGCAGAGCTGAAAGCATGCACAAAGGCGAAGGTCACACGAGCCAGCATGCAAGGCTTCATTTTGAACAGATTTTTGAATGCACACCTGCACCCAGGTTTGACATGCACTTGCAGTGCTGTTGGACGACCGCCTGGCCGGCTTTTCGCCTCAGCAATCCAATGGTGCACCCGGACTTGTCCTCCTCAACAACCAGCCTGTATTTTAGCCCAGTATTGCTGTGCAGACGCTGCAATGGGCACTATGGCCACCCTGATGCACTCTCCAACTTGCTGCAAGACACAATTGTGACAGGATTGGAACCTCCATCTCTGCCCCCAACTCTGTGTTACTGGCTGTCACAGTGTGCAATGGCAATGACCTTGACTGCAATCCACACGCCCGCCCAAACAAGACTGCAAAAGCGGGCATGGTTTGCAACCCCCACCACCAGCAGATCAATCTCCACCACGCCATTCTGTGGCACTGCAGACATGTCCTTCTGGGAGCGTCTTTGCTTTGCCAAGAATGCCCTCCATGGGTTCAAGCAACAACTCAAGTGCATGATCGCTAGCACCAAGAGCAAACGCGTTGTCAGATTGACCCACCAATTGAGAGCCACTCGAAGCACAAACAGACCAGGGACCAGAAGCAATGGAGACTTTCTTGACTGGGCTCTGCTTGCATTTGAAGAGCAGCAGCATGTGCCACTGGCACTCGCCCTGGATCTGGCTTGGTGACAAACTGGTTGCACAACTTGCGCAGAGAGACAGCAGGCAATGGCATTGTAGAAGGAGGTCAAGACGAGAGGTGGTGGTGGTGGTGGAAGGTCAGTGGGTTGCAATGATGAATTGCACCAGACCAAGGCTGACACGGATTAGTGTCAGGAGCAATGTGAGAGCGCGGAATAATGGATAAGAGCTGCTGACCAATGTCATTGAGCGTCGAGGATGCTGGAAAAATGCAACTTGAAGAGAAGAATTGGCTTGAAGTGCATCCAACACCAATGCTGCTTGAGTCAAGGACTGACAAGAGAAAGAACACAATGGGTGCATAGCGATTGCAGTGAGTTGGATCAGTGTGAGCCAAAATAATTGCCGGTTTATTGCTTATCACGTGGACATAAATGGGTCAGCAGCTGTTGTTTGATCACAGTTGTTGGAATGGTGGTTGGTGTGCTATGCTTGATGCTCAATGTGAGGCAGCCTGGCACACACATGCTCTTGGCCAACAACAGCCGTTACATTGCAGCTTATGTGTCAACAACAACACACGCTCCAGGAAGCTCATTTGGGTAAGATCAGGTCGTGTTTCAGCCTGGCCAATGTGGAAAAACATCAGCAACTTTGTTCCTGTGAAAGACCAGTAAATTGGCATCAATCTTGCTTTCTGGCGCTACTTTAACAGAGCCAACTTCCACTGCTTTAAGGGCCCGTTTGGAAGTGTTATGGGAAGATCAGGGTTTCACTGCATCTGGGAAATTATCGCAATTTGATAGACATCTCAAAAAATCCCTCATGTTATCTTTCCAAACAACTACCTAGGTGTTCCTGCCTTCAGCTGACCAGACACAGCATTGCTGGTTTGCCATCATCCAGTGAGCACACTGACTGCACCAACATCGCCAAAACGCGATTCCTCGCGCCACCACCTCCCGCAGAACCACATCATGGGCCAAGCAACGAACCTGCAGCGCTCCTGCACACACTGAGTCTGAGCCATTGCCATGATGGTGCTTGCCCACCATGATGGTGATGGTTGCATGGGTGGAGGGTGGGGAGCTCACGGATTGTGGACGGCGGCCGCCTTTATAGAGATGATGCGGGCCATTGCAGGGCAGGTCATGGTGGGGTGGGTGGTGGGTCATGGAGGGAGGGGCTGCATGGAGTTGAGCTATGACAGCAAAAATCGTGTCCTGAGTCGATTATTGGAAACCATGGTTTTTGCAATGACACAGCCAATAACAGGGGTTGGGATTCCCCTCTTTTGAACAAACATTGGAATCTGACTTAAATGTTTTTCTGATGACAACAACACTGGTCACTGTGCCTCAACACCATGGACCTGCCAAAAACAGGACCAAAACCACTTCCGAATGGGCCCTAATTGTCCAGCACAACCCAAGCGCAAACTGCCGTATTTGCCCATCCATGGTCTCTTTTGTACCATGCAATCCAGCCCATTCAATATCCTGCCAAGCAAATTGAGAGTGATGAACAGCTCAGAAATGATGTCCTTTGAAAATCATCAACAAATCACTTCATGCGTGCCACAAATGCGTTGTGAAGAGTTCTCATTTCTGTTGCACCTCTCATTGCCAGGAAACGCATCTCCTGGCTCTTGAAAGTATGGTCCATGGAGTGGTTGCACAAAACAAGTTGCAACACAGGAGCACATGCGCAAGCTTTGAACACCCAAGCGCAGCTTTGCGGACGAAAAAAAACAACAAGAGGACGCGTTCCAACTCAGAGCACATACCACGATGTGAGCTGCAGACCAGACCAACAACCTTGGTTCTTGCCACAGGCCTTCAGTGTCCATTGTTGGGCTCTTTCGGTTATCGCGTTCCACGGGACCCTGACAATCAACAGTTACCAAACCATTATCATACTGTAATGGTCAGAAGCGAGGTCGCATTCAACTGGGTTGGTGGCATGGTCTGCGCCTGATGGGCTCCGTTTGTTAGTTGTTGTTTGTGCCTGCTGCTAAGCGATCGATGTTGTGTATTTGTCAGCAGGATATTAGACCTTCGTATGTGGTCGCAGTCCTACTGTCCTTTCAGCCAGCGATTTGCAATCGTTCACGTCGACAGGAGCGTCGTTGAGAGCAGCTCACAAGATCAGAGCAATGAAAGCCGTTGGCGCGGTTGAGCAATGCCTTCAATGCGCCAACAACGTGCTCGATATGCAACAAGGCCGAATTTGTGAAACGCTTTACTTTCCATCTCTTTCAGTCAATGCCTTCATCCAGTCCAGACCATGAACCGTTCCCTCAATGTGTCCCCCCCCCCCCCCCCCCCCTTTCGAGTCCTCGCATCTCAATCCGCGTTCCCTGCTCCGCGGCAACACCGTCAAACACTTGCGCCAAGCGCCGCCTTGCTGTCGTACCGCGCCATGTCTTCGCTCTCACCATCTCCAGCGCCGCCCGCAGGCGCAAACGGCACGTTCCCGGCTTGCGCGGCATCGTGCACCGCCTCTGGGTCGGGATCCGCAAACCGCACGCGGCCGCGCTCCATATCGGACGGCACAAACGCGGTGGTCACGTGCCCGCGCGGCATATGGTTTGGGAACTGGTGCGGGTGCGCGTCCATGTACCGCAGCGCAAACTCGTCGGCGCCAATAATCACAAACGGGAACCCGGCCAGCACCAGTTCGGCACCCAAGTAGAGATCATGCGTGCTGAGCGACCGCGCCGTGCCCGGCACCTTGACGCGGCACCGCTCGAGCCATTTGCCACCGACAATGCCCGAGTTGCGCTGGTGCGGCTCAAAGACGTGCACCGTGTCGTCCGACAGATGGTAGGTGACAACAAACCGGCGCTCGCGGTCGACTTGCCGTGCCGTGTTGAGCACCGCAGCAAAGCGCAGCACCGTCTGCCCGTAGTAGTGGTCCTTTTTCACATCCTTTTTCGGCGGCTTGGGCGTGAGCGCGAGACAGCTGCCGAGCGAGTCTTCCTCGGAGCCCCACCCATTGTACTCGGGCGGAACATAAGCCGTGGCCGCGGCGGGCGCGGGCGCTGACCCGACTTGGCCGCCGAGTGGGCCGAGCAGCGGCATGAGCGGCACGTCAGGCATGGCCGCGTGCTCGAGGTAAATGGCGTCGTAAGGGATCGGCGTGAAATCGTGGAGGCCGTAGCCTAGAATCGGTAGAATGTCAACTCTTTGTTTCTCACAACAAAATTGAACAAGTAGAGGTGCGTACGGTCGCGGAAGTATTCCTTGGTAAACTCGTCGCAGTCGCACAGCAAAAACGGGCGGCCGTACACGTTGAGCACGGCGCCAATCATCAAGTCGCGATCGGTGTAGAAATCCTCGGACCGCGGCACAACGGCCTGCGACGATCCGACCTTGATGCGCTTGGGCACTTTGCCGCGCTTGAGAAAGGCCGTGTTGCCGTCGCGACCCGAGTTGGGCGCAATGTGCTCGTGAATCTCCATGGTGTCGTCGGCCAAAAAGTAGTGCAGAACCAGTTTGCGCGCGTCGCCAAACGCCGAGGTCGTGTCGTCCCAGACGCTGTAGAAGCGCAGCACCTTTCGGTCATTTTCGAGAAACTTTTTCAGACTGGGCCGCGGCGGGACCGGTCGCGTCGGGCGCATGCGGGCCAGGACTTCGCGGCGGTGCGACTCGTGCGGGTCGTTGGGGTAGTCGGAGTTGGGCGCGACGGGGATGGCGAGACTCGTCAAGAAATCCTGGCGGTGGAAGTGGAGCGGGATTAGTTCACTGTTGCGAACCGCGGGACAAGATGTCGAGCGCAGCAAGACGTACGCGCGTGAAGGCATCGCAGCCAACAATCTTGAAGGTGCGTGCGTAAAACGTGACTTCCTTGCCGACAGAGAGGTCGGAGAACAGGTAGTACTGGGCATTGTGCGGGTCGGTGCCGGGCCGCGGCATGCGATGGCGGCGAATGAGCGTGCCCTGCGGGATGCCGCTGTTCTGGCCGCGCGGCTCAATGACGTGCACAGTATCGTCTTCGAGGTAAAAAAGAATGTTGACTCTGTCGGGCACGAGGCGTGTCGGGTGAGGTGAACCGAGTTGGAGGCAGTGGAGCAGCGGGTGGAGACGTACTTGCGGATGCGGAACTGTTCTTCGCGGCGCTCCTGGACGGCCTCTTGGAAATAGGCATAGAAGCGCAAGACCTTGCGGTCAAAGGCGATCCAGGCGGGCACCGACTCGGCGTTGGGGTCGGAGACGAGCTGCTGCAGCTGGTGCGCCGAGGTTTGCACGCGCTTTTCGTCCTGGCCCGGGAGGAGGACGCCGCCTATCCAGAAGAATGCGTGAGTGGGCAAGGTTGAAGACAACCAAAGGAGGAAGAGAACGAGTGCATACCAATGCCCGGGCGGTCCTCTTTGAAGACGGGTACAGTATTGCTGTAGTCAAATGCATGCGACTTGCGGAAGTTGGGTTTCTGGCCATTTGCGGGCAGGCGCGGTGTCAGGTCACGGCGGTCCTTGGTGGAGAGAAATGCAGCTGCGGGCGGAAACCGTTGCGTACGCCGTTGAAGTTGAACTGGTGGCCCGGCAGGAAAGGCAGGCTGGCGCGCACGTCGCAGACGAGGTGCGGGTTGACTTGGCCGACAGTGGGCGGGCGCGTCGGGCTGCGCGCGTTGGCAGCGGCGCGCGGTGAGGCAGCGGGAGAGCCCGAGTTGGGGCGGCTCGGCGGCGACGAGGAAAAGTGCACAGTGCGCTGCTGGCTCATGCTGGGCGTCCGGTCGGGGCGGGGCAAGCGGGCAGGCGGACGGGCGTGGAGCGGTGCGGGTGTGGCCGAAAATTGGTCGCCTCGGGGCTTCTTGGCCGGGCGGCAGGAGTTGCGCGCGCGGATCCGTGGAATGCGGGCAGTTGGCAGGCACGATGGCGGGCGGCAGTGCGAAAATTTGCGATCGCGCCGGCGCACGACAAGCGATCTCAGCAAGCAGAGGCCGTGCGCATGCGTTCACTCAACTTGATTGTTGAAAGACGAATGGCATCCACGACATGCGGCCGATCGCACCGCCACCATCGCCATGGACCGCGCGCTCGACCACAACGGCGCGCGCGCCGACCCCAACGCCGCCACTGACCGCAACCACGGCGCCGACGCTCGCGCCGCCACCACCGCCAGTCAGCATGTGCAAGACCGCCACCACCGCCGCGCCTGCGTGTGCCCGCACTGGTGCCCATCGCTGACAAGCTGGCTGCTCGCCGTCCTCTCGCTCGGCAACACCGTCGCCGCCCTCTTCTTCCTCTTCAGCGTGCCCGGCCGCGTCCTCGTCATTGGCCAGCTCGTCCTTGTGCCGCTCATCCTGCTCGTCACCGCGCGCGCCGCCTGGACACTCTCGCACGGATCGCGTCAGCAACATGGCAGCACGAGTCCCTTGACATCCCCCAGTCCCAACTCGGTGCCGCGCGGCCTGCGCGTCTTTGGCCTCGATCCCGCTGCCATTCCGGTCCCGACCTCCGATTCAGCTGATGGAGCGTCCTCGCACCGCCTAACCCGCACCGCGTCGTCCTCATCCACCGCGTCGACCAGCTCGGCGCCGCGCCAACGCCACTCCATCGAGCGCACGGCCTCGGGATCGCGGCGCTCGCAGTCGCTTGGCTCGCGCCGTATTCCGACGCGCGAGTCGCTCACGTCCACCTCGGATCTCGTGCGCGGCATGCAGGTCCTCTCCGTTGACGCTGACGGCAACAGAGGCGGTCAAAGAACCGCCACTAAGTCCGCCGGAAATCAGCAACGACGCTCCACTGCGACGTCGATCGTGCTCATTCTCAACGTTGCCCTCCAGGTCACGCTCATGGGCCTGACCCTCGCCGCTGTCTTTGGGCCCTGGCTGTTGCAGTCCGACATCATCGACAATGTCGAGTTTGCCCGCCTCGGCCACGTCAATGCCACGCACGCAACCATTACCGCGCGGTTGCGGCCCGACCGCGTGCCCGCAGCCGGCGCCGATCTTGGCGTCACGTTCCGCGCCAGCAATGGCACGACCGAATGGCAACGCGTCGACGGTACCATTCAAGCATCGGGCGACACGGATTACACGGCTACCGTGCATTTGCGCGACCTCGACCCGGCGACCGAGTACGAGTACCGCATTGCGCCCGCGGCGGGCAACGACGGGACCGTCTGGTTGACGGGCCGCGTGCGCACGTTTCCGCGTTTTTCTGACGCACTGGACACCACCAAGTCCCTGTTCACGTTCGTCGCTGGTTCGTGCGTGAAACCGTCGACGCCCTGGGCCACCGAGACGGGCATTCGTGGGTTCCGCGTGCTCGCTGACCATGTCAAGCCCGACTTGATGCTATTCCTCGGCGATTTCATTTATTCCGACGTGCCCTGGTGGTTCCCGCCGTCGCTCGCCACCTACCGCTGGCATTATCGCTTCACCTACAGCGTCGACGAGACGCGCCGGCTCTTAGCCGCAACGCCAAGTTACTTTGTCTACGACGTGCGTACCTGAAACGGTTCTGTTTCCAAATTCGCTTCCACAGCAATTTCTGACGAACCGTGCTTGTGCTTTCGCTATAGGACCACGAGTTCTCCAACAACTGGGACAATGGTGAACATTTCCCGTTCCCCGTCGCAAGCCAGGCATACAACGAGTACCTCGGCGGCGGCAACCCGCGCACCTACGGTGCCACGACGCAGTACTACCACTTCACGCTGGGCCCAGCGTGCTTCTTTGTCACGGACCTGCGCCGTTACCGCACCACACCCGACGCCGAGAACCCGACCATCTTAGGCGCGCAGCAATGGGCCGACCTCGAGGCCTGGTTCCAGACGCCTAACTGCACCTGGCGCATCGTCGCCGCGTCAGTGCCCGTCACCAACAACTGGGCCATTGACAAGGACACGTGGGTCGGGTACCCACGCGACCGCACTCGGCTGCTTGACCTGGCGCACCGCGCCAACGGCACGACCGTGATTGTCTCGGGCGACCGCCACGCCGTCGGGATTCAGCGGCTCAAGCCGTACGGCGAAGTTGTGGAACTGAGTATTTCCCCGGTATCTCAGTTTTACTCGCCGATTCCGTTTTACGGCCTGTTTGTCAAGGACGAGGACCGCGACGAGGTCCTGTTTGAGCGCAGCAAGGGGAACGTGCAGCTGGGCGTGTTTGATGTGTTTGTGGACCGCATTGCATTCCGGCTGCTCGACGGAGAAGGGGTGGAGCAGTTCAAATATGTTATAACTCAAAGGAAAATGTGAAATTGCTGGTTCTGGAACGGTTGAAACAACATTATCCTGGTCCGACGTTCGTTCAGGGCCTGTGCTTTCACAAGGTTGAGCGGGAGAGAGAATGCATTTGGTATGCGCTCTTCGAACTTCAACAGCAGTGGCAACCAGAACCTAGGTTACCATTGTCACACACACGTGGATCCGACTCGAACAACTCCAATGAGAGAAATGGCTGAGGAAAATGACGAAGGACTAATACAAGTGTGAGCCAAACACTCTGACACTCCCCCACGGTGAGCATTCCCTATGCACGCGAGTCGGGGACTTCAACAATGCCAATCATGTTGCGCAGTTGGCAGAAATGCAGGTGCTGCCAGCAGCTTGGTCAGATTGTTGTCAGCAATTTGGTCCTCTATGGCCATGCATTGCAGGTCAATTGTCTTCTTGGTGACTTGGTCCTGCATCCAGTGTGTGTGGATCTCAACATTCTTGGGTGAGAGCAGCACATCCTTGGCAACACACTCCACTACTTGTTGTCTTCCATGAGCAGTTAGAGTCCTTTCTGTTTGTTCCTGAGCTCCTCAAGTAGCATGCACAGAGAATCATGCCACCTGCCAAACTGGCTGACACATACTCTGTGGCCATGGTTGACTTGGCAACAAGCATCTGCTTCTTTGAGCACCAGGCGACTGGACTGCTGCCAACCCATACCACAAACCTGGATGTCAACTTGAGGTCAATGTGATCCTCAGCCCAATTGGGGTTAGCAAACACATTGAGCTTCATGTCCTTACCCAAAAACTCGATGCCAAGATTTGACATGGCCAACAGGTACCCAACAAGCCATTTTGTCACTTCAAGGTGCAATGTGCCAGGAGCATGCATGAAGCAGCTGAGGATCACTGTCACATCAGCAATGTCCAGGTGCATCTTGGTGGCTGCTAACAGCAATGACCCAATAATCACAAGGTACCTGCTCTTCACAACCAGGTCAACAACCTTGGGCAGCTTGAGCAGGTCCTTGAAGTCACTGGGCCACATCAGGATCACTGGCCACATCTTGTCAGGAATCTGGAACTGCACTTGATGTACTGGCTCTGATCAAGGTAGATCGAGCTGTCATCACCATAGGTGATCTTGCACCTGAGCAACCAGGTTGCATCGCCCAAGTCATGCACCTTGATCTCAGGCTTGAGCTTGTTGACAATCCACTTGCATAGCCCCTGGTTCAATGTGATGCAGCTTGACAAGTGACATGTCCTCATACTGCTTGCCCAATGAGAGCACTGTCAGCAACTATTCAGGTGGCAGTGACAAGAGGAAAGCAAGCACCAGAAACAAATTGGCAAAGTTGGTGCACAGTTGCACTGATGACTTGGCATGCTCATGGTGTTGATGTCAAAGTGTTCAGCTTGTGTTTGTGTTTCTTTCTTGTTATCTTCCTTCCTTGTTCCCTTGTTGGAGCTGTTTGAGTTGGATTCTTGTGTAAATGATGGTGGCAACCTAGGTTTGCTGCTGTGCTTGCCGATTTGGGCGAGAAATGGACGAATTTGACCGACCAACTGTGGGGAGCCACACTGGACCCATCTGTCACCACAATGACAACAACAACAACCAAAATTCAAACCACCACCACTTGAAATGTGCTGCATCCACTCGAAATAGCACAATGCTGCATTTTTTGACTCGATTTTGATGACTTTTGCCAATATTTGACCTGCTCCATGACCATCACCATGACCTCATCTGTTTTGGTCAAGTCACCAATCTCCAGCCAACCAGCAATGATTGAGACGCTCAGGGCTGATGGCTTGAACTGGCTGACGTTTGCTGACCATTTTCTTGGCTTTTTGATGGCTGACCAGCTCAAAGACCTGCTCAAACTCAAGTCCTATAAGTTTTGGTTGACACCAAGTTTGAGGTCATGTTGCTCAAATAGCAAGAGGAATTGATGGATACGCAATTCAAGAAACTCATCAAGCTCAACTCTGTTGCCAATGTGATCTATTGGAACAGTTGGGTTGTTGCTGAACACAAGAAATGTATGGCTTACAACAGTTACAAGGCCAAGTTGTGCATCTGGACAATCATCAAGGTTGTTTTGCCATCTGCCATTACATTGGAACTTCTGCTGGTCTTCTTGGATGCCACATGTGTCACTGATGTGTGGGCGCTGCTGCATGCTCATTTTGACAAAAGATCCGTGTAAGCCCATCTTGCCAATGTCAAGGGGCTGCTCACAAAGCCCATGTTGTGCTCTGGTGCTGCTGCAGTTTGTGAGCACATTGCCAATTTGCAGTGCTGTTTTGATGTGATTTGGCACCATGAATGTGCCAAGTCATCCACGCACCTATGCACCAACTTTGCTGATTTGTTTCTGGTCCTCACACTCCTCTCCTTGCTGCCACTCGAGTATTCGCTGATGGTGCTCTCATTGGGCAAGCATTATGAGGAAAAGTCACTTGTTGAATTGCAGACATTACTCGAGGGGGCTGCTGACCAGCTCAAGGACAGTTCTGGGACTGAGATGCTGGCACTTGTTGTGATGAAGCAGAAGGACACAAATGCATGTCACAACTGTGGCAAGATTGGCCACTATGTCCATTTTTTGCTCAAACCACAACCACCAATGCAAGGGTGGCACCAAAACTGCAAACTGGTGCAAGAAGAAGGGCACAAATGTTGTGGCCAAGGATGGTGATGAACATGTGATGGTGCATTTGTTGGTGGATGAGTAAGAGCATTTGATGGCGTCTGTGTCGAAGTGTTTGGCTAGCATTTGTGCTTCTTGTTTGTTGTCTTCCTTCATTGTTTCATTGTTGGAGCTGTTCAAGTTGGATTCTTGTGTAAATGATGGTGGCAACCTAGGTTTTGGTTGCCACCACTGCCAAAGTGCAGAGTACACACACCAAATGCATTCCTCTCCTGCTCTGAGCACATCCCAAGCACTCACAGACCAAACAAATGCTGCTGATATCCTTGTCATGGACCTGCTGCTGCTGTGCTCACTGATTTCTGCGATAAATGGACCGATTTGACCAACTGACTGAGGGGAGCCATGCTGGACCCATCCGTCACCACAACAATGATGACAACGACAAAAACTCGAACCACCACCACTTGAAACGTGCTGCATCCGCTTGAGACAGTGCAATGCCATTTTTTTCAACTGGATTTTGACGATTTTTGCCAATGTTCGACCTGGACCATGACTATCACCATGACTTCATCTGTTTCAGTCAAGACACTGATCTCCAGCCAACCAGCAACAATTGAGATGCTCAAGGCTGATGGCTCAAACTGGCTGATGTTTGCCAACTGCTTTCTTGGCTTTTTGACAGCCAACCAGCTTGAAGACCTGCTTGAACTCAAGTCCTACAAGGTTCTGGTCGACTCCAAGTTCAAGGTCGTGTCGCTGGAACAGCAAGAGGAAATGATGGATGCACAATTCAAGAACCTCATTGAACTCGACTCAGATGTCAAGTTTGTTGCCGATGCGATCTATTGGAATGGTCCAGCCACTGCCGAATGCAAGAAGTGCATGGCTCACAACAGCTACAAGGCCAAGTCATGCATCTGGACCATCATCAAGGTCGTTTTGCCATCTGCCATTGCATTGGAACTTCTGCCATCTTGGACACCACATGCATTGCCAATGTGTGGGCACTGCTGCATGCTCATTTTGACAAATGTTCTGCACAAGCCCATCTTGCCAAGGTCAAGGGGCTGTTCACAAAGCCCATGTCGGGTTCTGGTGCTGTGGTGGTTCATGAGGACATTGCCAATTTGCAAAGCCATTTTGACGTGATTTGGTGCCATGAATGTGCCAAGTCGTCTGTGCACCTGTGCACTGACTTTGCCAACTTGTTCTTGGTCCTTGCACTCCTCTCCTTGCTGCCGCCCAAGTATTTGCTGATGGTGCTCTCCTTGGGCAAGTGCTACAAGGAAATGGCACTTGTAGAGTTACAAATGCTACTTGAGGGGGCCAGCTCGAAGGCAGTTCTGGGACTGAGAAGCAGGTGCATGTCATGACAAAGTGCAAGGACATGAACATGTGTCACAATTGTGGCAAGTTTGGTCACTACATGTGCTTTTGCCCGAACCAGGACCACCAATGCAAGAGCGGTGCTGAAACCACGAACTGGCACAAGAAGGGCACAAATGTCATGGCCAAGGACAGTGACAAACAAGCAATGGTGCATTTGTCAGTGGATGAGTATGAGTGTTTGATAGCGTCTGCCCATGGTGTAGATGCCACTGGAGTTGTTTTTGGTGCTGCTGAGTTTGACGGATTTGCACACTACCTGATTGTCGCCCTCTGCCCTGAAAATGTGAGACTTGAACGTCAAAGCCATCAGGGCATGGCAATGCTGCCTAGCACGTACCTGCCCATCATTCGTCAATGCATCGAATTATGAAGGACCAGATCCTCACCATCATCATGTGCATGCGCTGATGCCTTTGTCAGTGCGTGCACGTCTTGCACAGAGCCTGAAAGTCGACTCAGCTGCTGGCACACACTTTTGTGGCAACAAGTTGCTGTTTGCTATGCTCAACGACATGCGGCCTGGCAAAGGGTTCCTCATCTCGTTGGGTGACAACCACATGAGCCGTCCAATTGGCAAGGGCACAATGTGCATCTGCATGTCTTTGGGCAACATTGTTCACCTCGTCCCAGTCTGGCACATTCCTGGCTTCAAGACGCTTGTCTCAGTCTCTGAACTGTATGATTGGACTGCCATGCGAGTCATCTTCAGGGATCAAGATGTCCAGTTCATGCATTGTGAGACAGGAGATCTGCTCACCATGGGCATGTGGCATGGTGATACGTGGATTGTCCCAGGCATGTGCGAGAAGGGACTGACCAAGGATGCATGGGTGCTCAACGTTTGGGGTAAGTGCCCTGTTGGTGCACATGTTGCCAATGCAGTCAAGAAGGTATTGTTTGCTGAGCTGTGGCACGTGCAGCTATTTCATGTCAGTCATGATCACATTTTGGCCGTGTGTATGCTTGAGCACGGCATCAAGGACGACATGGGTGGGGCCAAGCTGGTGCACAAGTGCATGACGTGTCTTGTGGCCAATGCACACAGCCAGCTGCATCTGCTGCACCATTTGCATGTGAATCAACTATTTGGCATTCTCCATGCTGCTTTGGCATTGATGAAGACAGTCGGCATGGGGGTATCAACTACTTTGTGACAGTCATGGATGAGTACTTGCACTGGTGCTTCATGCTGCTTCTCCAGCACAAGGACGAATTTGGACTGCAGTTTCTCGATTTGCTGAAGCATGCCGAGTTGTTCTTTGGTGTGTCTGCAGGCTGGCTGCACATTGACCATGGTGGCAAGTTCATCGGCAATGGTTTGCACTTGATTCTGCTCTTGCATTGCATGCACTTGTCAACAATGTCTCCAAACTTGCCAGAGTCCAATGGGCTTGCTGAGCAGATGCAGGGTGTGCTCAAGTTTTGCAAGGTTGAGTGGGAGAGGGAATGCGTTTGGTGTGTGCACTCTGCACTTCAGCTGTGGTGGCAACCATAACCTAGGTTGCCACCATCATTTACACTAGAATCCAACTCAAACAGCTTCAACAAGGAAACAATGAGGCAAGGCAAAAAACAAGAAACACAAACAACATGGTGATGACAAGAAGGACAACTACTATGGCCACAACTCATGTGATTCGTACGGCTATGGCGATGACAAGAAGGACGACTACTATGGCCACGACTTGTATGATTCGTACGGCTATGGCTATGACAAGAAGGACGACTACTATGGCCAAGACTCGTACGACTCGTATGGCTATAGCCATGACTCGTACGACTCGTATGGCTATAGCCATGACTCGTACGACTCGTATGGCTATAGCCATGACTCGTACGACTCGTATGGCTATAGCCATGACTCGTACGACTCGTATGGCTATGGCCATGACTCGTATGACTCGTATGGCTATGGCCATGACTCGTATGACTTGTATGGCTATGGCTATGTGATATGGTGTCAAGTGTGGAACGAGCCTGTCGTACCCAGAGGTACGTTTGGGCGTTTATATACATGGAATGACAAACGGGAATCAACAACAACAACAACGGGTATGCAAAGGAGCCATATGGGTAGCTCTGCTTCACATCATTTCTCCCCCCTCCAACGAGCAACGTCAACGCGGTTCTGGATTGAAACGTTTTTGAATTTCAGGTGCTTGTCCAAGCAACCGGCGCAACTTGCAGTTATCGTTCAGGGAAGCAGGTTCAGGAGCAGCAGTGACATGATCAGGTGGCAGCGCAATCTTGTCATACTCGCCAGTGCCATCCTCAGGTTTGTTGCCAGAGTCAGAGGTATCACTTTCGTCAGTGCAATCGTGGCCTTGTGCTGGCGCACCACCCAAAGGTGCCTGTTTTAAGTGGTCAGCGTGGAAGACATTGTGAACATGGTTGGCAACCATACGATCCGGTAGTTCGAGCTGGAAGCTCACAGGCGAGTGTTGTGCAATGACCTTGAACGGTCTGATATAGAATGCCTGGAGCTTGGCTGTGACTGGAAGTCCAGCAGTATTGGCGTTCAGGTTGCGTGCATTGAGCATGACGAAATCGCCAATGCGTGGTTGCCAAACAGCTGCTTGGTTTCGAGGATTGCATTGTAGCATGCACTGCTGCGAGTCCAAGATGGCGTCATGAATGCAGAGAAGTCGTGAGGCCAGGTTGCTGAACATGGGTGGATCGAGACAAGTGGCCATAAACATGGTTGGTGGAAGTCGAGGTAGCGTGCCAACAGCTGCTTGGAGTGGCGACATGCCAAGAGCGTGATGGCGGGCAGAGTTGTATGTCAACTGTGTTGGAATGGTGAATCCAGCACTGCTGTCCTTGATCAGGTTTTGGTGCAGTGGTTAACTCAACAGGTTATGAGCCCTGTGTGTGCAGAGGTCCTGGGATCGAACCCCAGTTGCGACGGTTGACATTTGGAGCCCAAAAGAGGGGGAAAAAGGAATCCTCACCCCTCCAGCTGACCCCAGGTAACTGAAGTTGCAGCAGATAACTGGCTTCAGGGGGAGTGTTGGAATGGTGAATCCAGCACTGCTGTCCTTGATCAGGTTTTGGTGCAGTGGTTAACTCAACAAACTGCACAATTGGAACCATGTCCTCCCACTGCGTGCCGTCAAGACTGTGCAGCACTGTTTTCAAGATGCGAGAGAACTCGTGGTTGGTCACTTCGGCCTGGCCATCGCTCTGCGGGCGATAAGCTGTTGTCGGCTTGAGCTTCGTGCCAAGACGTTTCCACAAGTACATGAAGACCTGGGCATGGAAGAGAACGTCGCGATCGGAGACAATGGACACAGGAAGCGAAAAGTACTTGACCCACTCCTTGAACAGATTTTCCGTGGCATCCTCAGCCGTGATTGTGTCGCAGCATGGCACAAAGACAGCGTACTTCGTGAAACGGTCAACAATGGTGAGGACCTGGTTGTTGCCTGCACGTGACATTGGGAGCCCCTTGATGAAGTCCATTGAAATTTCCGAGAATGGCCCAGTTGGAATGGGAAGCGGCTGTACTTGTTGGGGCGGCTGGTTACAGGTTTGAAACTTGGCACAGGTCATGCACTTCTTGACTAGTGATTCGACGTTGTGGTAGAGGCCGGGCCAGTAGAGTCCTTGCGCAGCGAGATAGTACGTCCGCGCAATACCATGATGTACGACACCAGTATCGTGATGGTGTTCGGCGAGAAGTTGCGTGTGCAAGTCGTCAGCATCAGGGATGACGAGTCGAAGCTGGCCAAAATGATTCTTGATTTACAGAAGGCCTTTGAGATGAATATAGTTGCAGTGCGTATGCGACGTGTGGGGACCAAGGGGTTGCACGAGCTGCGTCAAGATGGCTTGGCACCATTCGTCTTGGTCGTAAGCAGCACGAATCCAATCCAAGATCTCGTCAGCTGAAGCATGAGCAGTAATGATTTCCGATAGTTCAACACGCTTGAGGGGCAAGGTCGGTGGCTCCGGGGGATTCGCAGGGTCCGCCACATAGTCAGGTCGGCGAGAGAGCGCATCAGCAATTGAGTTCTTGGCCCCAGCAATGTGCTTGATTGTAAATGGCATGAACGACTGGATCAGATCCAGAGTGGCACGTTGAGCTTGAGTCAGATCGTGTTTCTTGTTGAGGAAATGCGACAGTGCTTGGTTGTCAGCGAAGACCGTGAATTTGCAACCCTCGACCAGGTACCCATAATCCTTGAGCGAATCGCGAACGGCCAAGAGCTCAAGGTCATGAGCGGGATAATTGCGTTCCGTCGGCTTGAGTTTGCGCGAATTGAATGACAAGACCTTGTCATTCTGCACCAAAGCAAAGCCAAGACCAAACGAGCTTGCATTGCAATAAATTTCGAATGGCTGGCCTGGGTCAATCAGCATCAGTGCCACTGAGTCAGCGATAAGCCTCTTGATTTCAGCAAATGCAGCGACTGCTGGCTTAGCCTTGAAGGCATCCCTTGGCGTTCTGTCAGTCAGCAAGTCAGAGAGTGGTGTGATGATGCTCGAGTAGTGAGGAACGTGCGCAGAGAGGTACTTTCACAAGGTTGAGCGGGAGAAGGAATGCATTTGGTGTGTGCACTCTGCACTTCAGTGGTGGTGGCAACCATAACCTAGGTTGCCACCTTCATTTACACAAGAATCCAACTCGAACAGCTCCAACAAGGAAACAATGAGGGAAGACAAAAAACAAGAAACACAAATGCGAGACGAACACTTCGACACTCCCCCACGGCGAGCATTCCCTACGCGCGCAGAGCAATCACTTTCGCATCTCCAATCATGTCACGAAGCTTGCGGAATGCAGGAGCAGCAAGCGGCTTGGTCAAAATGTCGGCAATCTGGTTCTCCGTGTCCACGCGCCGCAGGTCAATCGTTTTCTTGGCAACTTGGTCCTGCAACCAGTGGGTGTGGATCTCAACGTGTTCGACGAGAGCAGCGCGTCCTTGGCGACACTACTCCGCCAACTCGTTATCTTCCATGAGCAGCATCGGTCCATCC
>GG745347.1:926774-961293 GCA_000151295.1 Allomyces macrogynus ATCC 38327 | reverse complement strand
TTTGAGTTGGATTCTTGTGCAAATGATGGTGGCAACCTAGGTTATGGTTGCCACCACCGCTGAAGTGCAGAGGGCACACACCAAATGCATTCCTTCTCCCGCTCAACCTTGTGAAAGGTTATGAGCCCTGAGCGCATCCCAAGCGCTCACGGACCGAACGAACGCTGCTGATATCCTCGTCGTGGACCCGCTGCTGCTGTGCTCGCCGATTTCTGCAAGAAACGGACCGATTTGACCGACCGACCGAGTGGGGGCCACGCTGGACCCATCCGTCACCACGACGACAACAACGACAACTGAAACTCGAACCACCACCACCCGAAACGTGCTGCTTCCGCTCGAGACAGCGCGACGCTGATTTTTTCGACTCGATTTCAACGATTTTTGCCAACTTTCGACCTGCACCATGACCGTCATCATGACCTCGTCTGTCTTGGTCAAGACGCCGATCTCCGGCCAACCAGCGACGATTGAGGATGCTCAAGGCCGATGGCTCGAACTGGCCGACGTTTGCCAACCGTTTTCTCGGCTTTTTGACTGCCGACCAGCTCGAAGACCTGCTCGAACTCAATTCCTTCAAGATTTTGGGTTGACGCCGAATTTCGAGGTCGTGGTCACTGCAAACAGCAAGAGGAAATGGACAGGACGCGCAATTCAAGGAAACTCATTGAGCTCAACTCGGACGTCAAGTTTGTTGCCGACGCGATCTATTGGAATGGTCCTGTGGGTGCTGAACGCAAGAAGTGCATGGCCCACAACAGCTACAAGGCCAAGTCATGCATCCGGAGCATCATCAAGGTCGTTTTGCTGTCTGCTGTTGCGTTCGAACTCCTGCCAGTCTTCTCGGACGCCACCTGTGTCGCCGATGCGTGGGCGCTGCTGCGTGCTCGTTTTGACAAGCGTTCCACGCAAGCTCATCTCGCCAATGTCAAGGGGCTGTTCACGAAGCCCATGTCGGGCTCTGGTGCTGCGGTGGTTCACGAGCACATTGCCGATTTGCAACGCCGTTTTGATGTGATTCGGCGCCATGAACGTGCCAAGTCGTCCTCGCATCTGCGCACTGACTTTGCCGACTCGTTCTTGGTCCTCACACTGCTCTCCTCGCTGCCGCCCGAGTATTCGCCAATGGTGCTCTCCTTGGGCGAGCGCTATGAGGAAATGGCAATCGTCGAATTACAGACGATTCTCGAGGGGGCTGCTGACCAGCTAGAACGCAGCTCTGGGACTGAGATGCAGGCGCTTGTTGTGACAAAGCGCAAGGACACGAACGCCTGTCACAACTGTGGCAAGATTGGTCATTATGTGCGCTTCTGCCCGAACCAGGACCACCAGCACAAGAACGGCGCTGAAACCACGAACTGGCGCAAAAAGAAGGGCGCGAATGTTGTGGCCAAGGACGGCGACGAACATGCAATGGTTCATTTGTCAGTGGACAAGTATGAGCGTTTGATGGCGTCTGCCCATGGTGCGGACGCCGCTGGTGTTGTTTTTGGTGCTGCTGAATTTGACGGATTTGCGCACTACCCGATTGTCGCCCTCTGCCCCGAAATCGTGAGACTTGAACGTCAAAGCCATCAGGGCATGGTGACGCCGCCCAGCACGTACCCGCCCATCATTCATGTCGATGCATCGAATTATCAAGGACCGGATCCTCACCATCATCGTGCGCGCGCGCTGATGCCTCTGTCAGCGCGCGCACGTCTTGCACAGAGCCTGAAAGTCGACTCGGCCGCTGGCGCGCACTTTTGCGGCGACAAGTCGCTGTTTGCTATGCTCAACAACATGCGGCCTGGCGAAGGGTTCCTCGTCTCACTGGGTGACCACCGCGTGTGCTGTCCGATTGGTAAGGGCATGATGCGCATCCGCACGCCTTCGGGCAACATTGTTCACCTCGACCCAGTCTGGTCCATTCCCGGCTTCAAGACGCTTGTCTCAGTCTCTGAGCTGTACAATCGGACTGCTGTGCGGCTCTGTGTTGCAGAGTCACGTGTTGTTGCTGGTGCTCCTCGCACGTTGCCGTCGGCCAAGGTCAAGGTTGGGTCACCCGTGCAAGTTGATTTGGGGTCGCTGGATGTGCTGTCGACTGTGGTCGATGGCATTGGTGGCGATGAAGTTGTTGATGAGGAGATCAGGTGTGGTGCGCGGCGTGATCAAGTTCAAGTGCCTATGGCGGTTCCGGATCAACTTCCCGCAGTCAACCCAATTGCCGAGCTCCCACTGGCAGGGCCGGCAAGTCGGCAAGAGGCCTGGTTTGCTGCAGGTGGACCAGGGACCAATGGGGGTCCTCACGGACGTGGGGGAGCCCAGTCGTCAGGCCGATGCGCCAGAAGTGAGCGATGGGGGTGTTGGTGATCTTGGACCTGATGCTCAAGCGCCCATCGCACTGCAATCGCGCCGTTTGCGCGGCCTACAGCCCGAGGTCGCTCGCCATTTTGATCCCGATGCCATTGCCCGCGTCCGCAGTACGCCCGACGTGGGGGAGGTGGATCCTGAACCTAAAAGGGGCGTCAAATGTGCTGGCTGCTGACGCAGTTGAGAAAGTGCGCGTGTTGCAGTTGAATAGTGATTGCACTGATGCTTCAGCCCCTCTTGTTCATTCCCTAGCTGGCCCTGGCGTTGACTCAGGCTCGCCCCTGTCTGGAATTGTCAATCTCGATTTGCTGACACTGTTTCTACATGTGCACCTGGACTCGGATCTCAGCAAGTCTGTTGAGTCAGCAAGTGTGGTGCTCACATGTGTTGCTGCAGCTCAAGTTGGCGCCCAGGGTGCAGTTTGGGAACCCAAGACGGTCAAGGAAGCACTAGCGCACCCAGACTGGCGTGCGCCGACATTTGACGAGTACAACTCGCTCGTCAAGAATGGGACATGGGTGCTCATCAACCACCGCCCAGGCAACAAGGTGATGCGCTCCAGTTGGATCTTCAAGTGGAAACTTGGGGCAGACGGAAAGCCTGTGTGCGCCAAGTAGTGACTTGTTGCCAAGGGATACATGGCCATTCCAGGTGTGCATTACATGGACACATTTGCGCCTGTTGCGTTGTTTGACACGCTGCGTCTGATCCTGTTGCTCACCACATATCTCAAGGTCCGGCCGCTGCAGCTCAACATCAAGATGGCCTTCCTGTACGGTTACATCAAGGAGCGCATGCTCATGGAGCAGCTACCAGGCTTTGTTGACAAGAAGAACTCGGACAAGGTCTGCATGCTCGTTAAGGCGCTGTACGGCACCAAGCAGGCCCCGCACATGTGGTTCTGCCATTTTTCCAATTACCTGATTTCGCTCGGATTTGCAGAGTCCAAGTCCAACAAATGCCTGTTCATGCACAAGATGGGCAAGGGCGTGATCTTCATTGGAGTCTATGTTGACGACTTGCCGATTGTCGCGTCAACCAAGGAGCTGCGCAAGTGGATTGTCGACAAGTTGAAGTCCGAGTTCAAGGTGCACGACTTGGGCAATGCGGCATGGTTGCTCAGGTGCAAGATTACATACAGTGACAACGGATCGATTTACCTTGACCAGAGCCAGTACATCAAGTCAATGGGCAAGTGGTTCCAGATCCCCAAAAAGATGCGGCCGGTGATCCCAATGCGACCCAACGACTTCAAGGAGCTGCTCGAGTTGCCCAAGATCATTGATCCAGTCGTAAAGACCAAGTACCTTGCCATTGTCAGGTCGCTGCTCTTTGCAGCGACCAAAACGCGGCTGGACATTGTCACTGCGACTGCAATTCTTGGCCGTTTCATGCATGCACCTGGTATGCTACATCTTGAGGCTGCAAAGCGGCTCGTTGGGTGCCTGTTGGGCATGTCAAACCTTGGCATCAAGTTTTTGGGCAAGGATATGAAACTTGACGCATTTGCTGATGCCAATTGGGCTGAGGATCATGGCGACCGCAAGTCGACATTGGGTTTTGTGGTACGGGTTGGCAGTAGCCCTGTCGCCTGGCGCTTGAAGAAGCAGACGCTTGTGGCAAAGTCGACCATGGCTGCTGAGTACGTGTCGGTAAGCTTAGTGGGGCAACACAATCCTCACGATATGTGCACTACTGGAAGAGCTCGGGTACAAACAGGATGGACTGACGCCGCTCATGGAATATAATGAGTTGGTGGAGCGTGTAGCCAAGGACGCGCTGCTCTCGTCGAAACACGTTGAGATCCACACCCACTGGTTGCAGGACCAAGTTGCCAAGAAGACGATTGACTTGCAGCACATGGACACAGAGAACCAGATTGCCGACATTTTGACCAAGCTGCTTGCTGCTCCTGCATTCCGCAAGCTTTGTGACATGATTGGAGTTGTGGAAGTGATTGCTCCACGCGCATAGGGAATGCTCGCCATGGGGGAGCATCAAAGTGTTCATCTTGCATTTGTGTTTCTTGTTTTTTGTCTTCCCTCATTGTTTCCTTGTTGGAGCTGTTCAAGTTGGATTCTTGTGTACATGATGGTGGCAACCTATGTTTTTTGGTTGCCACCCCCGCTGAAGTGCAGAGTGCACACACCAAATGCATTCCTCCTCCCACTTCAACCTTGCGAAACAACTGTCACCACTCAGGGTGCCCATTGCCACCATGAGTGGTGACTCCCGCAATCTGTGGAATACTGTCAGTATTCCACATGTCTCATCGCTCACTGCATTGGCAAGAATGGCAAACCATGGCGCATGAGCTCAGTTCATAGTCCTCCTTCCGTCTCTGTGCTTGCTGAATTCCGATGTTTTTGCTTGTCCGAGGCCACGTCTTTTGCGCCATCCACGACTGCGACGATAGGATGTGCTGTGGGTCTTCAAGCAGTTCGATGTTGGCATGCTGCCCGTGCACGTCAAGCGGCTCCTGCCAGAACAAGTTTTTGATGACAGCATTCAGCAATGGCACGAGCCAGAGTTTGTTTCTCCTCATCCTCAATCCCATTCCCGTTTCATCAATGCTAACCGCAAAGTCGTTGATTGACCAGACTTTTCGCCATGCTTGATCCACGCCATTTGCCAAACCGCGCGCGCGGCGCAAGCTCGCAACCCGACCTGTTTCGCTTATCTACCCGCGCAGCCCGTCCAAGTCGCAACGTGCGGCAATGGCATCGTCGACCTGGGCGAGGAATGCGACTGTGGAACATCATCATTTTCTCCAACCTGCACCACCTGCTGCGACTTGGCGGGACGTTCCTGGACGGAACGCCATGCAATGGTACGTGAGAGTTTCGTTGTTGGGTCAACGACCGATTTTCTGACTGTCTTCTTTTCCAGGAGGATGCACACGGCGTCTGCACCGACAAGAGCGGTTCCGCGTTGCGACGGGATCCCGCTTCAAGTTGGACTTCTCAACCCGGCAGTACGCCACTCAAGTTGCTGAAATCAGTGGCTGTTCACCTCTCCCTGCTCACTGAAAATTCTCGGAACAAACAGACCTCGACATGAACGTCGCCCTCTCTGTTATCGCGGTCCTGATTCTCGCTGGTAGCACGTTCCTAATTCGACGCTCGTGGACGCGGCGCGCTGGTGCCGATCTGGCACAGCCAGCCCAAGACGAACGCGACGACATGACGGCTGTCACGACGAGATGCGCGTCGGAAACGACTGTGGTCACGTCGACCAAGGAGACTCTTACGGCCATGTTGGTGTGAGCGGTGGAAGAACTCGGGACTGGAATGGAAATAATGCTTCGCACTATCATTTGGGCCTTTTGAGCCTTCTTGCCTCAGGCAGCTGCAGAGTGAATTCAAAATGACAAATCGATTTGTTGGAGAAATCATGGCTCGTCCTGGTCCTGGATTTGTTTCTGCTTTTGTTTTCTTTTCCGCTCCTCCTCCTCATCGTCATCGTCGGGCAAGGGTATGTTGCAAATCTCGTCCTTGGCGTGCTTCCACACGGCCAGGTTCTACATAATCACAACTCGCCCGTGTGAGTGATCCCATCCACCCAAAACCTTCGGTTGATCGACCACGCAGGATGCGTACCTTGCGCGCGTACTGTGCATGGATCGTCGCCATGTGCACGAGCAAGGCCTTCAAGTCGCGCACTTTTTGCCGCTGGAACCAGTCCAACTCGAGCAAGATCGTGTGGGACGCGTGCTGCGCCTCGTGCGTCTTGGCACCTGTCTGGTCCTCGAGCTGTGCCAACAAATTGCGCGCCTGCGCGAGCTGGTGCGCCCGTGCCGTTGTCGGTGAATCGCGTTGCCCGAGCAGCGCCGCCAATAGCGCTGAGAGCGTGCCCAACAGGCCGCGGGGTGGTGGTGCGGGGGACGACGGTGGTGGTTGGTCGGCTGCGGGCGGGAGCGGGACGTCGCCGTCGCGTGTTGGGGAAGTGGCGCCAGTTGGAGAGGGTGAGAGCGGTGCCGAGTCGTCGGGTGTGGATGACAGGGCAGCGGCGAGCCGATTGGCGGCCTCGTCGGCACGCTCGAGCTGTTCGAGTTGCGCGCGCTTGTTTTGGAGAGCGGCGGCGGCGTGCGAGAGGGCAGAGTATTGCTCGTGGTGATATTTCAAAATCGTCTACATCGATTAGAGTCAGAAGATTGCATTCATGCGGGTGGAAGAGAAGCGGAGCGTGCATACCTTGATGTCATGAGCGTACTGCCCGTACTCGAACAGCGACTCGCCCACTTTTTCGTCGAGCTGGTGCGAGAGCTGTAGCGTGGTCGCAGTCATGGTGTCAAGTGCAAGCCCGATGCGCTCCATGGCCGCGGCGACAGCCGGTGCGTCATCATCCTCGAGCGACAGGGTACAGTAGACGGACGCGAGCTCGGCGTACTCGCGGTGCAGCTCCACGTATCGTCGAACGAGCCGCCCGTGGTGCCGAGCGACCGACGCGATCTGGTGCGCAAACTTGTCCGTAAAGGCCTGCACATCCACGAACCGTGGATCAGGCCGTAGTTGGAGGGCATTGTCCAGCAGCACGGGCGTGCGTGGTCTTGTCGTTGTAGTGGCCAGCGCGGACGTGGACGTGGCGTGAGCCGGTTTGGATGATTTGGACGGCGAGGATGGCATGGTAGTGACCTTGGCGGACCGCAGCGTGTCAGTCCACGAAACCGTCGCGCTGAGGAAACCGTGCACGAGATGGTCGGCGCCGAGCGTTGGGTGCCAGACGAGCCGATTGAGAAATCCCTGTAACCGACGCTGGCGGCGCGCGATAATGACGGGGTCGTCCTTTGCGCTGGCCGGCTGCGTGGCATAGTTGGCAAACGAGTGCTTTTCCGGAATCGGCGGGATCAGGAGCGCCGGATACATTCGCAGCAGGCACTTGCGCAGCGAGTAGAAGTCCGAGTAGCGGCGTCGGATTTCCGTGTCCTGTTCGATCAGCGTGCCAAGAGAACGAAGTCAAACCGCGGGATCATGCACGACGCGAGCGCGTGGTCGAGGTGTGAGCGTACCCCGTAGCGAATGAGGTAGGCCGTGAAGGCGAACCCGGCACCGTCCGTGACCTTTTGAGCGTCGAGGATGCGCAAGAGTCGGTCCGAGTAGGGCTCGCCCACGGCGATGAGATCGCGCTGCAATGCACCAAGGGTCGTCGCGACAGAGCAGCATGGCGGCGTGACGGTAGCCTCCATGGACCGCGGGTCCGGCGCGCAAATGACATTGGAATCGGTCCGGAAAGTCATGCCGTCTGGTGGTGTCGGTACGTCAGCGGACAACGATGCGCTTGCCGTCGACAAGTCCAGGTCCGAGGGTCTTTGGCTCAGTGACGAGTCTATCCGTGCTTCTGGCGCCGCATTGTCATTTGTTGCTGCTGCTGCAGGTGTCGTTTGGTTGGCCGTCGGTGCATGCGCAGCGTGCTCGACGTGCAGGCCTGCGCTCGCGTAGCCGGCGAGAGCATGATGGCGCGGCGCCAGTTCGGGGATCGCGATGGCCTCCATAGTGCTTGCTGACTGATGCGGTGCGGGGCGGGTGCGGGCACGTGTCGTCGTCGTTGTTGTCGTGCCCGCTCGTGGCCGTCGCGATCGTGTCGGTGGTGGCCAGCAGGAGCAAGTCAGGTTGGAAATGGAGCTTTGCGCTGAGGGCACCGCGTCGATTCTCTCGTTTTGTGGGGGAGAGGGAGCGGCACCGGATCGTCACCAGAGCAGCTGCCCTGGGGCAGGCCGGCCGGCCGCCCCGGTCCGCCCCACGTGGCTCGTCGCGGTCCGATCCGGATCGCCGCGCGGCCAACCACGGCAAATCATCGACGGCTGCTCGATTGCTCCGCGGCTCCGCGGCAGACCGGGCACACTGAAGCCATTCCGCTGGTCAAGACGCACTTTCATTGCGCCCACTGCCGGCCAAACGCAACTTGCTGCATCGCGCGGGCCGACTTGGAACCACTGTGCCACCAACCAGCACAACAACCATGCAGGCCATCAGCCGGGCCGCTGCCCTGCGCAACGCGCGCACCGTTCTGAGCCATTGTGTTAAGCAGAATCGATTCGACACGCTCATCTTGGACAAGGTGAGCCGAGCCTGCGAATGACAGGCAAGGGTCGCAAATGACTGCAAACATCGCCATGTTGGCAAAGTAGACCGAATGCGAGCAATCAAACGGCTGATCCATACCCCTACCGTACTGAACACCATGGCCTCGTACAGCTTTCGGTTGATGAAATCGAGCGACCTGGTGTGGTCAAGTGCACCATGGCTGTTGAACGCAACCACTTGGTCCGTTTGTTGCCCGCACCATGATGCACGCCTTTTGCGGCCAAGGGCGCGCCGCGCCCACCGTAGCACTGGTTTCGCAACGTAATTACCAACTGACCGCATCTTTTTTGCTGTTCAGAACTTGACCGGCACTCTTCATGGCGGCGTGAGCGCGACTCTGGTGGATATTGTCGGCACGTACTTCCATCGATGTTACTCGCGCAATCCACTTGGCGGCTGCTTCTTTGCCATTTTCTGGTGCTTCTCATTGTCCCTGATCTTCTCCACCCCGTGACATTAGGATCGCTCGCCATTGCCGCCGCGGGGCTCGAGTCGACAGGCGTGTCGACCGACATTCAAGTCTCCTACCTCGCCGCGCCCAAGCTGGGCGAGCAGCTCGTGATTCGCGGTTTCGCTGATAAAGTCGGCAAGACGCTCGCGTTTACGCGTGTCGAGATTGCGACGCTTCGCGACGGCCACGACCAAGAGACGCTCGCGGTCCGTGGTAGTCACACCAAGTTTGTGCGCGGGATCCAAAGGATGGCGAACGAGAAGTGAAGCCGGTTGATCGTAAGCCGTGTCGAGAGCCGGCCATAGATTACATCTAGTCCTGTTGCCGCCGTGCCTACGCAAATGTGCATTTGTCGCGGAAACTCCCCAGGCTCGACCAGCGGCCCCTGCTGGTCGCGGGTGAAAGAAGAGTGACGGGTTCGTTTGACACGACATTCGAGATTCGAGATTGGTCTTTTCGTCTTCGTCGAAGCAATGATTTTTCATTCCCCTTTTCGGGCACATGGCGGACGGCTCGCATCTGCAGTACGCCACATTCTCGCCACGGCGTCCACGACCCAGGCAGTCTTTCGCCTCGGCGGTCCCTCCAACCAGGCGACCATGTCGTGCAAGGCCAAAAACTCGACAGCGTGGACATCCAGACTGTCCTGTCCATCTCCGACCTTGAAGTTGCCCTGCAAACCGACGAGTCGGCGAGGTTCAAGTTGCCGTCGTGCAAGCCGGCGGCGGGACTCGTCGGCACTGCAACCACTGCAACCTGCTGCAAACCTGCTGCAACTGCCCGCTCCGGTGACGATTCTACCTCGCTTCTCTCCGTTCTCGGTTCCTCGCGCACACAAGACGGCATTGGTCGACCTGGCCATTGTAAGTGCTTTCCTCGAGCCTATCTGCGCCCCGCTCGTCCCGGATCCTTGCAGGAGCGCCCCCAACAGCTTTCGACTCATTTGCAAACGTGTGTGGGATAAATAGGCGCTGCACCCCCAACCCAAGCTTGGGCGAGCTGATAGACGTTGCCCAGACTCGTTCGCTCGTTTCTTGCCGCCGCGCCATTTCCTCCAACGCTGTCCACCCGGCCTTGACGCGCGACCGGCAGCCGGCACGCATCCATCGTACCATCGAGCAGGTATCGATGATGCCAACCGCACCGCTCATGCAAGTACCTGACCGGCGGCGGACCAAGATGACCAACCGGTCACGGTCGCAGTTTTTCGACGGCTCTCTGGCGCTGGCTCGCTTGGTCGCTGTTCTCGCCCTGGTACCCGCCGCCATGGCGGCGTTCACCATGACTACGTCGCAATCCACGTCGGGCGGTGCCTGTGCGATTGTCGGCTCGCGGATTTACTCGTTTTTTGGGTACTTAGCGAGTACGTGCTGATTTCGACTGATGCAGCAGCACCGTTGCGCCTTCATCATTCGCTGACCTTTTCCTGCAACCATCTACGCTTAGACGCGGGCACCACCAAGTTTGTGGACTACGTCAATGGCGCCTACTCGGTGGACCTCATCAAGACGGTCGCTGCGGGCCGTGCGACGGGCTTGACGACGCACGGGACCATGAACTCGAGCATTGCTGGCGTCATCAACCCGGTGACGCTCGTCGCCAACCAAAAAGTCCTTATTGCCGGCGGCCTCGTGGTTCTCAACAAGACGTCCGAAGACGACTTTGCCAACACCGTCATGTACCAGTTTGACCCGAGCTCGGGCAGCACGAAGAAGCTCGCGTTTGACGTGCCGGTCGGTTACAAGCACTCGGTCCCTGGCACGACCGTCAGCGCCGGCGACTCGCCCAAGAAGCTCGCCATGTTCCTGTACGGCGGCACCGATACGTCGTCGGGCAAGATCAAGGACCTGAATTGGCTCGAGACGATTACTGATCAGGGCGTTTCGGCCAACACTAATTCCACGTCGGGTCCGTCGCCGCGCCGCTTGGCGTCCATGTCGCGCTACAACTCGACGCACCACCTTCTCTCGGGCGGGTTCAACTCGGACGGATCATTTCTCGACGACGTGTGGACGCTCGAGGACGCGACGGCCACGTGGACCAAGGTCGGCATCAAGCTCTACCACGGGCGGTACCAGCACCGTGCGTGCCTTGTTGTTCTTGTTCCCCACCGTGGAACCACGACTAACCCGCGCTGTCGCTCCCACCAACCAAAACAGGCGCCTTGTACTTTAAAGATCGCTACGTGATTCACATTGGCGGGTACCAAGTCGCCAAGCCCTACACGCTCGTCGAGTACATTGATACGGCCGGGTCGTCGATTCCCGTCGCTGGCACGATTTCGAACCCGTTGAGCGGGCCCACGAGTCTGACGGGCGGGTGCGCTGCGATTGTCGACAACACGATCGCGTATCTCGGCGGGCTCACGACCACGACGAGTGGCGACGACAATGAGAGTGCTGCGCCGTTTATGAGCATACTCGCCGTCAACGAGGTCAAGCCCGGGTCGCTCTCGTTCCGGTGGGTCACGGGCTCGTCGTCCACGTCTGGGTCCGGATCCACCAATTCCACGTCTTCCGACACGGGCGGGTCAACGAGCGGCGGCAGTAACTCCGACGTGCAGTTAGGGCCGCTGTCGTTTTCCTCTGGGGCGGTGGCCGGCGCCACGCTCGGCGTGCTCGCTGTCGCTGTTCTGATTCTAATTTTCACCCGTCACCGCATCCTCGCCTGGTGCCACAACCGCGTCAAGAAGCCCTTGTTGGCACCGTCTGCTCCGCCGCCCCCTCCTCCTCCGGCCACGGCCACACCGCCGACCATGGCGCCCGTGGCGGTCGCGATGATGGGTGGATCGAAGATGGCGCCGACCTACCCACCACCGGCGGCTACCATGTCACCGCAACCGACCGGGACGATGACGACGCAGCCGACTGCGACGATCAACGACAATCGGCTCAGCATGTACTCGACGGCAACGAGCACGAGCCAGCCGAACGCCGGATGGGTCCCCGGCCCTTCGTTCCCGTCGCTACCGTCGTCGAATGGGGCCGCGCCGTACCCACCGTCCTACCCGCCCACGATGCAGTCCCCACCACCGTCGTACCCACCCACCATGGCTTCGCCCTATCCGCCTACGTCCATGCCGGCGGTGGCGAGCCCGTACCCGACGACCACGACCATGCCGATGGTGAGCGCGAGCCCGCACCCGCCAGCGTCCGGTCCGATTCCGACGTCGGGTGCAGCCCCTGGCCCGTCGATTATGGCCGCGTACCCGCCAACGACCATGCCTACAGTCACACCCGTCGCGATGCCAACTCCCGCGACTGGCCCTGCAGCGACGACTACGGCGCTGAACACGTCGCCGCAGCTCGCTTCTTCTCCACCGAAAACACAATCCGCCGGTCAGGTGGAAGAAGGTCCCATTTATTTGCCAACGGGCCCCACTCGCCCTGCTGGCCGGCCGGCCCAGCCAGCGCAGGAAGAGACGCTGTATCTGGCGTGATTTAGACGTCTGATTGAGCGGCAGAAATGGCATTTTTGCCTCGTGCTGATGTGTTGTTGTATGGATGGATGTATTTCGAATAGACGTGCTATTTCGGCCGTTTTTTGTTGTCCTCGGATTCCATTCTCGAAACGAGTGAGCCACCAGCAATCCAAATCAATCGAAGAGAATGTACAAAATTAAAGAATATGGACAGAATCACCGACATCAAGGCGAGGGAGAGATCATTTGCGCTTGGGTTTGCCAGCATACAACCGTGCCAGACTGCGCTGAATGTCCTGGCGCGCCGAGTCGAAATGCGAGACGATCTCTGCGGGCACGCGGTTGGAAAAGGAGAGTTCCGGGCCGCGACCGGGCCGGTTGAAGGCAATGTTGAAGGAGTGGAGGACGCGGTTGACGCGCGGCGAGAACCTGTACCGCGGTCGGTGAAGAGGATGAGTGCATGGCGTCCTCAAGTCGCAGAACCGGGGAGGCGGGACGTACATGCGGGCCTGGTCGACGGTGCGCTGGTAGTCGGCGCCGAGGTGAACGGCAAACAGGCCAATCACGCAGGCAAGGAACAGCACACGCAGGTAGTAGATCCAGCGGTGGTCGTCGACCATGAATCCGCCGTGGAAGCCGAGGCACACGCCGATGAAGAGTGCGAGTTGGAGCACTATCGGTCGGAGCAGAAGGTCGCGTCGCGTCACTTAATGGGCTGGGTCGGGCGCAGGCGCAAGAATGCATGGCGTCGGCAAGCGTACGGCGGTACTTTCGGCGCCTGCGGCGGAAATAGGTCAGGTTGGATCGTAGCCGCTCCTCGAAGACGGCCAAGTCGCGTGGCGACGAGGATGGCGGCGTGTGCTCCTGCGGCGGGATTCCTGGCGGTGCGACGACGCTGGCGTAGAGCGGGCGGTCGACCGACGAGTGGCGAGGCTCCATGGTCATGCGTGCGTGCCGAAGTGTTGTTGAATCAGGTCGATTGATGAGCAGGGCGGATTCGAAAAGTGGTTTGGCAGGCTGGACACTGGTTCTGGAGCAAGCTGAGGGGCGGTCTTTTCGACGTCGAGCAGGCTTGTCAGCGCTGGGCACCAAATGCCACAAGTGGGAGCGTCGTGGAGCGCGAGGTGGGTGCGCTGTGGTGATCGGCAACGATGTTGTCTGGCCGACAGCAAAAATAATTTGTCGATGCGGTCACGCGTTTGTCGCGACACGCGTGTCGGTCGACCGCTCTCCAGTTCCATGCTGCTGATCTGCCGCGAAAGAACGTCGACTTTGCCGTGCACCCAGCAATATCCGACCGCGATCCGTGCGGAAGCCTCGCAACTACGCGCAACTGCATTTGTGTCGCTGCTGCAGCCCCTGTCACCGGCTCGCTTGCCCGCCTGGACCCGCCCCGACCCATGCCCGCTCGCACCCTGATCCGCACGCGCCTGTTCGTAGCCGCTGTGGCGCTTCTCGCGCTGCTGGCATGCTCGGCAGATGCCACGTCGACCAGCGCCGTCTTTGTCAACCCGAATGCCGCTGCCCGCAAGCCCGACCAGCCGGAGCCCGCGCCCGCGCTGAACCGTGACCAGGCGCTTGACATTTACGCCTACCTCGTCGGCAGCTCGCGCAACGCAAACTTTGCCGATCGCCCCGTCGCCGATGCTCTCGAGCGTGCTGCGACGGCCGCGGCCGGTGGTAGCGCTAAGGCGTCGCTATTTGCGCCTGACGCGACAACCAAGCACGTTGTCGTCGTCGCGCCGGGCGTAAACCACGAGGGTGCGCGCAGCGACAGAACCCTAGTTTGTCTTGGCCAAACCCGTGTTCCCTGACCCCGCATTGTCTGGACAGACCTCGGCTTCGATGCCACGTTCCACGTCCAGGACGACCTGCCCCTCGACACTGACTTGGTTTCCACGGTCAAGGACCGCGTCATGATCGAGTACGCCGCCGACGACGACTTTATCCCTGAGGACGCGGCTGATTTCGACGAGGTGGACGTGGCCGTCGACGTACGTTCCACCCTCCCTCTGTCGCGAGTAGATCCCGGTCTCGATTCCTCGTGACTGACGCCTGGTGGGTCCCTACAGGATCTCGAGGATGCGCTCGCCAAGCTCCGCCAGTGGTCGTCCAAGACCCCGAAACTCGGTGCAATTCGCATCAACGGTATCGACCAGGACGACGACGACTACCAGGATCAAATCGCCAAGGTCCGCGACCTGATCTCGCAGGTACGACAGCATTCTGTTTCCTCATTTTATCTGTTTCGAAATCACGCTGACCCTCTCCATCAAATAGCTGTCGCAAACGCTGCCGACCGTCTCAACCTCGCTCATCACGCCGAACTCGGCGGGTCTCGTGGCGGCTGAAAAGCTCGAGCAGACCGACGCGACCGCGGCCTCTACCGCACAATCAGCGTCGCCCGTCGCTGCCGCTGCCGCTGCGCCGCGCCTCTCGTCCAACTTCACCGACCTGACGTGCTTCACGTCGGCGTCGGCGTGCTCGTCTTCGACCAACTCGTGCTCGCAGCACGGCACGTGCACGAACCGCGGCTCGGCGTCGCACCCGTGCTGGAAGTGCGCGTGCACCAAGACCGGGTACCGCAAGTACGCGGGCGCGTCGTGTGCCGACGACGACATTTCGTCCGAGGTGGCCCTGTTTGGCGGGATCACGATCGCGTTCATTGCCATGCTGGCCGGCAGTATCATGATGGTCGCGAGTGCCGCCAACGGCAGCAGCGGCGGTGGGTCGCGGATCGATTGAATCGCGGACCGGCTGGGGATCGACGATGCCGTTTGGCCGGACGTTGGGTTCAACTACACGGTCCCGCCCCTGGGCGAGTACATTGAGTTGCCCGAGTGGCGCAAGGTCAAGACGGCATGACACGGGCGCGTTGCGGCGGCCCCCACCGGCTCAAGGAGGTCTCGGTTCGTTTGTGGGAAAAGAATCGCGACTTGGTTGGGTGCGCGGGTGGAACGCGGTGCGCGCGCGTAAGAGGGGTGCCGAGACTTTTATCATTCTTTCCCTGGCCGGTGTCCGGTTAATTTTCTTCCTTTCTTTTCTTTCGACAATCCATGCGGTTACCCCTCTCTTGTCGGTTGGGTGCTATTTTGGTCGTTGTCGTCCACGTCGTCTGCATGCGCAAGTGTATGCGTGACCCGCTTTCACACAAATGCGTGTTCACACCAGTTCTGTTTGGCAGGGTTCGTCTCGTTCGGCACGATCAAATCGTGACGCTCGAGATTGCTTTTTTAGAGCTGCCGTTGTTTGTCTTCTTTGCTCATTTTTGTTTTGTTGGTTTGTTGGTGGTTTGGGGTCTACTTTTGCGTTCATGTTCAACGTCTTTGACCGGTCGTTTTGGCTTTATTGTGGAGAAAAGGAAGTCTCTGCCGGGTGGAGAGGCCAGCGACGCAAATCCAAAGGTTCGAAGTGCGGGCAGAACAGAGGCGACGGGTGGACAGGCGTGCTGGGGGCTGTCACGCTTTGGACGAGGCATGTCGTGGGCCTCCACCAGTCCTGACCAAAGTGAAACGTCTTTTCCATGACCCACGCGCGCGTACTCGGCCGTGACCACAGTCTTGTCGTCAACGCCTGATGTCCTCGAACGCGACAAGCTCCGCGTGCTCGGCAATAGCCTATTCGTCGAGAACACCCGCCCACGCCGTCCCCGTACTGCTCGGCCAGGCATTGTGCATCAGCCGCGTCGGGCTATCTGGCACAGCACACCGTCTCGAGCCCGCCACGGCCGCAAATGGCAGTCGACGCAACGTGAACCGGACGGCCGTTAATGCACTGACCATGGCGCAGCCGCACGTTTGCCCGGCTGGACACGCTCGGTGCGTCCATGCGGCCCAGTGCACGGCGTGGTCGTGGTGCAGTGTTGGTCGAAGCGCATATGTTTCCAGATTGGGTAACTTGGTGGCTCGCGCGGACCGACGTGTGGGTCCTTGTGGTTCTTGCGGTCGCCGACGGTCTTGCGCGTATGGAACAGGTTGAGCTGCACCTGGCCCGGCCGTGACCCGAGCGTCTCGACAAAGTTGGCCTCTTGGATGTGCGGCGGGTCGCGGTAGAGAAACACGGCTGGAACGAGACCCGAGGCGCGAGCACCGCGCATGCGCGCGCCAATGTCGAGTGCCGTCAGGGTGCCGGACGCGATGGGGGCAGGCGGCGCGATCGTGTCGGTCGCGCGCAATTCGGCGGCCGTGTAGGGCTTGCCGCGAGGGCGCGACTTGCAAGCGCAGGCCGTGGTTGACGACGGCGTTGGCGGGCGTGAACTGGGCCAAGTTGGCCTCGAACGAGTGCGTCGTAGCGGTCCAGTGCGGCTCAATGTGCGGGACGGTAAACCGGTCGTTGATGACGGCGCGCGTCGCGGCCATTTCAGTTGCGGCGGGTTGGGCACCAGCACAGCGCGCAAGGACTGTGTGCACGCGCATGAGCAGCGCAACGTCGAAATCGGCACGGATCGGCATGTCAGGGAGAACTTGTGGCGACGGAAGCAAGGCGACGGCGCTTCCGCGCATCTTGAAGTCCATGGCGACTTGGTCGGCGAGTGGGGTCGACCAAGTGCGCACGTTGGGTAGGACCGTGATCTCGCCCGCGCCGGTCACAGGCATGGCGCTGTTCGGTTTGGCAGGCCATGCGACAGTGCCAGCGTGCAGCAACGCAGACGTTGCGGTGGGCCGCGTCGTTGATGGTCGCGTAATGACACACGACGCGCACAGGGACCTTGCCGGGGAGAGCGGCAGGATCAGTTCGGCAGGTCCCTCGGCATGCTCGACGCATGACCGCGGGTAGGTGTAGAAGGTGGTAACCTCGATGCAACCAACGTTGGTGGTCACGTCGGCAGCAGCAGGCAGCCCCCAGGCGGCGTGGACGTGGCCCGTGGCGAGGTCCTCGAGGTGGCCGCGCACAACGACGTGCACCTCCCTGGAGAGCGCGGCAGCACGAGCTCGAGGGCCAGGGAGCCAAAGCCGGAGCCGTTGGTGTCCTTGGCGAGACTTTGCGGGATCGGGAAGTAGCCCTTGGCCCAGTCGACGCGCGAGGTGGGCGCGCCGGCGCGTTCGGGTGAGCCCGTGGTGAGCGGGGGCTCGAGTTGGCGCGTGCTGTTGTGCGTGCGTTGCGTGAAGACGGTGGGCGACGCGACCGGCAGTTGCGGCCATGCTTGTCGGTTCACGGCGGCGGGCGGTGCTCGAGCGTGGATTGCAGGCGCGTCGCGTCGCGCTCGTCGCGGGCTACAGTCAGGGCGGCGGTGGGGCGAGCGCCATGGTGGAGTGCGTGTTGGCTGGTCGTCCAGTGGATGACGCGGATGCAGTGCGGCGCCACGTCCTTATGCCGCGACAGGCAGCGACCGCCCTCAGGAGCGCACGCACTTGCACTTGCGCTGCGGTTGGGCTGCGCTGCGCCTCTCATTTTGGTCGACTGCTTCGCGCCCCTGGCCGCTAACCGACCACCCACCTCGCTCGCCCGCACCCTCCCCTCGTCCTGCTCAGCCGCCCCGGCCGCCCGCGCTCTCCGCCTTGCTGTGCGCGATCCGGCCCGGCAACTCCCCGTGCACCCGCAACTCCCCGTGCACTTGCTGTGGCAGCTTACTGACACGCTTGCTGTGGGTGCCAACCTCCCGACCTATCTCGACCCCACCCTACAACTCCGCGCGCGCCCAAGCAGCACCACCTCGCTTGGAAGACCGGCTCAACTGCACGCTTGCATATCCGCGCGCCACGCTCAGCTGCCGTCACTTCGCCACTCGGCCCGGACCGCCTGTGCTTCTCGAGACGTCGGGTACGACTCGACGACGTCCTTGCCGCCAAACGACCTCCACAACCAACCTTCAACGCGCACTGCTGCCATGCCGTCGTCGCCTTTGTGGGCCGGCACCGGCCTGGCACTGAGCCTGGCCGTCGTTGTCCTGCTCGCCGCAACGCCCATGCCCGCCAACGCGGCGTCCTCGTTTTCCCTCACCACCTCGCAGGCCACGTCGGCCAGCGCCTGTGCCGTCGTCGGATCGCGCTTGTTCGTCTTTGGTGGCTACACTGGTAGTGCGTGTCCGGCGTCTTTAATTATCCATCGGCTGCCGCTGCGAACATCTCTTTCTGACCGTGACGACCCTGTTTCCATTCTCCAGACTCGGGTTCAACGTCGACCTCGCTCGCCAATGGCGTCTACTCGATCGATGTCAACAAGACCATTGCCACGGGCTCAGCCGCCGACTTCAAGACGCACGGCACCGTTGATTCGTCCCTTGCCGGCATGATCAACCAGGTCGCGCTCGTCCAGTCCAACAACAAAGTCTTCCTCGCCGGTGGGATTCGCATGCCGACCACGTCGAGCCCGGCCACCGACGTCAACAAGGCCACCTATGTTTTTGATCCGTCTGCAGGCTCGACCAGCACGCAGTCGACGACGCTCTCCCTGGCGCTCAAGCACACCATTCAGCAGTCGGCTGCCGTCGCGGACGGCTCCTCCAAGCTCTACCTCTACGGCGGTGTGGCCCTCGGCAACATCACCAACCTCAGCTGGCTCGCCGTCGTGAACAGCGGCGGCGTCGTCGCCAACTCGAACATCACGTCGTCGGGCCCTCCCGCGCGCCAGCTCGGGTCCATGGGTCGCCTCAACTCGACGCACTTGTACCTGAGCGGCGGGTTCGTCGACACGGGCAAGTTCCTCGACGACATGTGGCTGCTCGAGGAATCCTCGCGCACCTTCACCAGCCTCGACTACTCACTCTACCACGCGCGCTACCAGCACAGAACCTTGTTCTTTGACGACCGCTACATCATTCATATTGGCGGTTTCTCGTCCAGCTCGCCCTACACGCTCATCGAGTACCTCGACGTGACGCTGAGCGTGTCGCAGGCCGGCACCATTGTCAACCCGTCGAACGGGCCCAAGTCGCTCGTGACCGGATGCGCTTACCTCGAGGGCAACGTGATCGTCTACGTGGGCGGCCGCCAAACGACCAACGACCTCGGTCTCGCTGAGGGCCCGTTTGCGTCGTTTTTGAACCTATTGCAGATTTTGCCGCAAACCGACGGGTCGCTGCAGTTCAAGTGGGTCACGGGCACCGCATCGAGCACGTCGCGGTCGGGTGGCACCTCTTCGACGCCATCCACCACGCCGGGTGTCGATGGCCCGTCGACGCCGTCGTCCTCGTCGTTTGGCACGGGCGCCATCGTTGGCATCGTGGTCGGCGTTTTGGTCGCTGCGGCCGTCGTCCTGTTTGTCATGCGCAATCGCATTCGCTCGAACCGCACGCCGCGGCCAGTACTCGAGTCGGCGCCGCTGTCGCCGCCGCTCATGGCGCCCGTTGCGCCCGTTGCCGGCACTTTCCCGCCGCCGCCGCCACCACAACCGTCAGTGGCGCAGTTCCCGCCGCACATGCAGCACCACACGCAGCAGCCGCAGCAGCAACAGCCGTTCTCGACGCTGCCGCAGTACCAGCAAGCGGCTCCTCTCGCACCGCAGTACCCACCGTCTCCCGCACCGCAGTACCCACCGCCGCCATCGACCTCTGCACCTTGGTCGCCTGCGGCCACGGTTCCAACGTCCATGGCCATGCCCGTCCCGGCTCCACCACCTCCACCCAAGCATCCGAACGCGGGCGGCTCGCCAGCCGTGGGTCTTGCTGCCCCGGCCGGAATTGCGGCGGGAACGGCCATGCCCACAGCGCCCATGGCACCTGCCTCGCTTCTTGGGGCGCCACCGACTCACGTGTCGCGGCCATTGTCTTCAGTCTCGGACACACCCTCGTTTGTGGCTGGTCCGTCATTCCCGGTGATGAAAAAGGAGGAGAGCAGCGACACGATGTATTTGCCAGGTACTGTTCAGCAGGGCCAAAGTGCAGGTGGCCCAAACCAGCAACAGCTCGCCCACCCGCAGCCAGCAACAGGGACTGGGCGACCTGCTGCCCACGTGGAAGAGGACACGCTGTACCTTGCTTGATGATTGGCGCCTTTTTGCGTTGCTTAGAACGATAAAATCCAGCTTGTGCCCCTTTATTGTCAATGTGCTGCATCACAGGGCCAGCCGTTGATGCGCCTCCCTCCTTGCCTGCCACCTCCTTGAGACCTTGGCCTTGTTTGACCTGGCAGAGGCAAAAGCAGGCATCATGTCTCCCACTTGAGGTCCAGACCCATGATACTGGACTTCAATGCATCTGCCCTAGGACCCTGCCCTTGGTCCCACCTGCTGTCTGAGGTCCACACCAGTCTGAGAGTGTGAAACTGTGAACGTGTACCGCGAGCAAGTCTGGGAACAGCTGTTGGCGATGGTTGGACAGGGAATTGGGGCCTAGGAACTCTTGTCTTGGCCTTAAGTCCATGCATGGGCAGTGCAGCTGCCCTACAGCCAGGGGGTTCTGGGAATGTGTTTAGCAAATGGCTCAGGGAATGTCAGGGAAGTGGTTGGGGGACGTTTGGGTGTGTCCAGTTTGAGGATAGGTCTGGGAGACCAATTCCCAGAATCTCCCATGTTTACTCAGATTCAGGGGTAGGATTATATACCAAAGCCAATTTGTAGTAAAAATGGAAGATATGTGGTGTGAAGCAGAGCTACCCGTCTGCTCCTTTGCATACTCATTGTTATTGTTGATTCCCATTTGTCACTCCATGTATAAACGCCCAAACATACCTCTGGGTACAACAGGCTTGTTCCACACTTGACACCATATCATTTTGGTAGCATCTGTCTGTGACAACTCCTTGCACACTCAGTCTGCACCTCAAGCCTTCACAGCTCCACCACCTTCACTACACCCTCGTGCTTTCCTCTGCATCCACAACGAATTTCTCGCCTTAACAGCGCCCTCTATCTTGACACTCAATTCACACACATACCTCAACACAACAATGCCGCCCAAGGCTTCTTCTTCCTTGCAACAATTTCTTGTTCTTGTGCCATGTTATGCAGGCATGACCATCTCTGGATATGATGCGTTCATTGAGGAACACGCCAGCGCAACTGCCAATACCTCAATTTCATTGGTCCAGCTTGATGCCACCAATGATACCCATGTCACATTCGTCAATAATGCTGTCAAGGAAGAGAGCTATTGGCAAGTCTTGCATGAAAGAACCCTCACCAAGCTGCACAAATCAATTGCAAATGTGGCAGCACAGTCTATCTGGATGAGCATGGGTGCCACTGCCACTCATGTTGCTGCCAAAATGGCTGCAGCTGCTGTCACCAGTCAAGATCACTTGATCTTGGTCCAATGGGCCATGGAATAGCCGACATTTGATGGCTCTTGCGACTTTGGTGCTCTGGACACTTTCCAGCTCAAGCTTGAACTCTACCTCGATGGTTGTGGCTGGTCTGAACAAGACAAGATCCACTTTGTTGTTGGGCAGCTTTCTGGTGAGGCGATTGCATTTTGGCAGTGCATGGTGCAGCCTATTCCAACAATGTACTGGATTTGTCGAAGTGTTTGGCTCAAATTTGTGTTTCTTGTTTGTTGTCTTCCTTCAGTGTTTCCTTGTTGGAGCTGTTCGAGTTGGATTCTTGTGTAAATGATGGTGGCAACCTAAGTTATGGTTGCCACCACCACCAAAGTGCAGAGTGCACACACCAAATGCATTCCCTCTCCCGCTCAACCTTGCAAAAGGTTATGAGCCCTGAGTGCATCCCAAGCACTCACAGACTGAATGAGTGCTGCTGATATCCTCATCATGGACCTGCTGCTGCTGTGCTCGCCGATTTCTGTGAGAAATAGACCGATTTGACCAACCAACTGAGGGGGGGCCACACTGGACCCATCTGTTAACATGATGACAACAACAACCAAAACTCAAACCACCACCACTCAAAATGTGCTGCATCTGCTTGAGAAAGTGTAATGCCAATATTCTTGACTTGATTTTGACGATTTTTGCCAACATTTGACCTGCACCATGACAGTCACCATGACTTCGTCTGTTTCAGTCAAGACACCAATCTCTGGCCAACCAGCGATGATTGAGATGCTCAAGGCCAATGGCTCAAACTGGCTGACATTTGCCAACCATTTTCTCGGCTTTTTGACTGGCAACCAGCTCAATGCCCTGCTCAAACTCCCTACAAAGATTTGGTCAACACCAAGTTCAAGGTTGTGTCACTGGAACAGCAAGAGGAAATGACAGACGCACAATTCAAGAAACTCATTGAGCTCAACTTGGACGTCAAGTTTGTTGCTGACGCAATCTATTGGAACAGTCTGGCTGCTGCTGAACACAAGAAGTGCATGGCCCACAACAGCTACAAGCCTAAGTTGTGCATCCAGACCATCATCAAGGTCATTTTGCCATCTGCTGTAGTGTTGGAACTTCTGCTGATCTTCTTGGATGCTCCATGCGTTGCTGATGTGTGGGCACTGCTGCACACTCATTTCTACAAACATTCTGTGCAAGCCCATCTCACCAATGTCAAGGGGCTGTTCACAAAGCCCATGTTGGGTTCTGGTACTGCAGTGGTTCACAAGCACATTGCCATTTTGCAACGCCGTTTTGACATGATTCAGTGCCATGAACATGCCAAGTCGTCCACACACCTGCACACTGACTTTGCTGACTTGTTCTTGGTCCTCACACTCCTCTCCTTGCTGCTGCCCAAGTATTCGCTGATGGTGCTTTCCTTGGGTGAGTGCTATGAGGAAATGGCACTTGTAGAGTTACAAATGGTACTCAAGGGGGCTGCTGACCAGCTCTAAGGCAGTTCTGGGACTGAGATTCATTCAATGCTGACAGCTCAGTGGATGTCTTCAACTAATTTTCTTGTTAAAGAGTTAAACCCTCTCCCATGAATATCTGCTCAATTTGGACCTCATTTAAAACAGCAATTGCCCCCCTTGGCCACTATGTCAAAAACAACTTCAAGAACATTACCACTGGTGGGGCCCTCAGACGGGTTGGGTCAACCCTGCTGGCCTACCTGGACAACATCTCCCTGGGCGCAGGGGATTGCGTCTTGGCGACTCGCTGCTGGATAGCGTTTTGCCGCCTGGCACAAGCCCACAGCTTCTTGATCAGTTGGAAGAAAGCCGTCCTTCCAGCCCGGACTTTTGAGTGGGTGGGTTGGGAGTGGGACCTTGCACAGAAGACGTTCAGTCTGACAGCAAAGCGTTGTGCAATGCTACTCCACGACCTTCGCCAGGCGCTTACCCGAGATCACATGCCGCTTCACCAGCTCGCAAGCTTGGTTGGCAAAGTCGATGTGATGGCTCCAGCAGTGGGACTCCTTCGGATCCACACAATGGGGCTCCGGGCGGCGCTGCGCCAGGCGGTGCAGCGTGTGCCATCCAGCTTGGTGGGGTGGGACCACATGATGGTATCCCTGTCCCCATTGATGCAGGAGGAAATTCAGATGGCAATGGACTTGATTGCATCATTCTCCCATGGTGCTCCCCTGACTGCCATTGTAGACTACACGACTCAGTCAGATGTGTCCGGCTCAGGGTGGGCCTTGAACGTCTGGATGGATGGCCGTCCAGTCCGCATGTTTGGGAACTGGACGTTGGAGGATCTCTTCCCATACCAGGAGGGTCTGTTGCAGGCTGAGATTGCACACCTCCTTTGGTCCAAGATGCTGGCAACAGAGATTGTGCACATTGGCGTCTTGGAGGTCCTGGCCGTGTGGAAGGGCTTGGAGGCCCTTGTGGCCAAGGGTCACATCTGCATCATGGACTGCACGGTGCTGGCACAGGTGGACAATCTGAGTTCTGCGCTGTACCTCAACCGTCAGGGGGGCTGGTGTTGCCCGTGGATGAATCTCACCACAAAGGGCACCTGGCTTTGGCTGCACAGGCAGCGGGCACGCCTGCAGGTGATGCATCTCCCTTGGGAGCACATTGCATTGGCGGACAAGGACTCAAAGCTGGGCTTTGTCGACCACCACGGTTGGATGCTCCGGCCATCCCTCTTCAGGACTTTGTGCTGGGACTGTCACTGGCCAGTCGACCTGTTCGTGAGTGCAGCCAATGCCCAGCTCCCAGAGCGCTATGTCTCCTGGCGCCCAGACAGGCATGCCCTCGCGGTAGATGCCTTCACCATCCCTTGGGATCAGGAAGAATCATGGATTTTTCCCCCCTGGGCTCTGCTGCCCCACGTCCTGCGGAAGATCCAGGACAATCAGGCCACTGCGACCGTGATCACCCCCTTTTGGCCGTCTCAGGTCTGGTTCCCAGCCCTTCTCCGCCTGGTGGTGCCCCCCCCCCCCCCCCCAGTCCTGCTGCTGAGCGATGCAGTCTTGCCACTGGATGGGGTGGAGACGGACCACGCCCCTTCAACTATTCGATTAGTCGCGTGGAGGCTGTCCAGCGATTCTGAGCTGAGCATGGAATTTCTGGACCTGTTGCAGAAGTCGCCAAGCAACGCCTGGCAGAGAGCTCCAGGCAGTCATACGATTCAGCTTGGCGCGGCTGGCTTCGCTGGTGCGAGGCAGTCAATGCCAATCCCCTTCGCCGCTCTGTAGACAGTTTGTGCGCATATCTGATCGCCCGGTGGGAGGGTGGAGCATCTGTCAATACACTGCGTGGGCACCATGCCACGCTTGGCTCCACCTGGGGTCCTTTTGTGGACATGTCTGGTGTGACCATCAGTGTCTCAACTGACGACACTGTCACTCAGGTCCTGGCGGGGCTCTGTGTCATGAGTGGACCCGCTCCACCCTGGTGCTCTGGCACATTTGACGTAACCATCATTGATGACCACGTGCGGTCCTGGGGCGATCTCACATCACTGGACTTCCGCCAGCTCTTGTGGAGACTGGCATACCTCCTCATTCGCTTTGGGAAATGACGCTTCAGCTGCTTGACGCGAATCGCCCCATTGCTGTGTGTGGTGCTCCCCAATCATCTCTGTGTAACGACCACAGGCCCAAAGGAGAAGCCGACAGAGTGTGTCGTCATCTATCTTCCTCACACCGTGGACGACCATGTCATGGATGTGGGAGCTCATTTTGAGGCCTACCTGCATGAGTCTGAAGGCAGGCGTCCAGACTTGGCCGAGGATCAACTCTTTGTCTCCACCCGGCCTGGCGACTGCCACTTTGTGGTTGCAGACACGATCTCTAACTGGATTCACAAGATCATGTCTGGTGCCGGCCTCTCCCAGCAGACCTACCACGCCTATGATCTGAAGTCCACGGTGGTGTCATGGATGGCCGCGAATGGTGTGCCTGAGGAGGACATTATTTGTGACACGTGGGCTTCCTTGCACACCTTCACGAAGTACTACCTCCATCCAGTGACGCTCACAAGGCTTCACCATCTGCTGCAGACCAATGCGCCTGCAAACTTAGGCACATGAACACTGTAGCATTGTGAAGTGTGATGTACAATGGGCACTGTATGAGCTGCTGAAGGCAGCAAAGTGCAATGCTTGTTATTCAAACACAAACAACGTGGAAGCGTTCATGTGCCTCCCACTGTGCCCTCCCTTTTGCTGTGTTCTTGCGACTGTGACTGGTGTGTTGTTGTGTGTTGTTGTGGTTGGGTTGTGCATTCCCATTCACTTTGTTTCTTCCCTGCCATTGCTTTTGGCACATTTTTTTTTTTTTGCGGCTTCTGTTTTCGCTTCTCATTATGTTTCTGCTCTATCATTGCACTTCGTGGGCTTCATCAGTCCCACTTCATGCAAAGGCTTTGCCATCGCTGTGTCCCTGCACTGGCCTGCGTAGTTGAGCGTGGGTCCATTCCTGGGGGCGCGACCCTTTCAAGGGCCGTGGGGGAGGGGTGCAGGGCCATGTGTTGTGAGGTTTTTTCACCTGACCTTCCTGTCAGGTTTTTCCTCACAGGGGCAGCAGGTTTTTCCCGACCCGGGTTTTTTACGCTGCCCAGGGTTTGTTGACGATTTGTCTTCAATAGATGAGATAGGCACATGAACGCTTCCATGTTGTTTGTGTTTGAACAACGAGCATTGCACTTTGCTGCCTTTGGCAGCTTGTACAATGCCCATTGTTGGAGCTGTTTGAGTTGAATTCACGTGTTAATGATGGTGGCAACCTAGGTTATGGTTGCCACCACTGTTGAAGTGCAGAGTGCATACACCAAATGCATTCTCTCTCCTGCTCAACCTTACAAAACTGCAACCAGAGAGTTAGCATGGGTTCTGTGTTGGCATTCCTGCAAAAAAAACTCCATAAGACATCTTGCAGAGATGGGCCATAATGTTGTTTCTAATGGGCCACACAGACACCTTGTCTCAGGACTTTGCTAAAGGTCTCTAATGAGCATCATGCTTGCAGACACCTGCTGCAGCTGCAGCCATTAGCCTGAGGACGTACTTCTGCAGCTGCACAAGAGTCGCACTATGGCTGAGATGAACCACATAACCACATCATATACTTTCTCCACCCACAGACTGATCATGCTACACGAGGGGGAGTCTGGCCCATTTTCAGTGCTGCACAGCCGCTGCTGCCCAGAAACAGCGTCTGCCTGGCCCTGATCCGCCGCGGCTGCAAGCCACGCCTTACGTGTTTTGCGCGTCGCATGACCAACCCTGGACCAAAACTAACCAAACCCTGTAATGATCAAGCCAGTCAGTCTCCACTAGTCGACCAAGTCGCGACTCGCGCGCGACACGTCTCGTTTCAGCTCCGGCTTGTGCCACGATGGCTCTTCGACGTGCCGCCGCTGTTGCTCTCGGCACCACGGTTTGGCAGCACGCCACCACGCGCTGTGCCCGTCGACTATCTTATTCTGCAAGCGTCGCGCTCGTGCCCGCCACCGCCCTCAAGTATCCAGCTTCCCCGCCGTTGACGCGCCCGCACCGGCCGGCCCCTCCATCCTCTGCTCGCGATTATTCATTGTCCACCATGTCCGCCCCGACACCGCACTACATTGCCTTTGACAACTGCAAGGAAGGGATCACGTACGTTCACCTCACTCCTGTGCTCCTCGAGCGCAGTCTGCCCGGACGAATCGAAGCTCACCCGACGCGTTCCCGTAATGCAGGACCGAGCACGCAGCCTACATCCGCGCGCACGCCCCACGAGGCGACGGCGCCGCCGTTCTCCGCGCCATGGACGATTTCGCGCGCCGGTCCGGCGGCCTCATGCACATCGGCGACGAAAAGGGCCCGCTCGTCGTTTCAAAGATTTTCGGCAACTGGTCGCCAGTACGCACGCCCATCTCGGCGACCAACCCGGTCGTCATGCTTGAACTCGGCGCGTTTTTGGGCTACTCGGCCGTCCTGTTTGCGTCGGTGCTCGTTGCCAAGTTTGGCCACGAGAACGTGCGGTACCTGTCGGTCGAGGTGGATCCGTTGCGGATCGAGGGCGGCGCGGGCCGCCGCGGACCATTCCGGGCTGGGCGATGTCGTCACGGTTCTGGACGGGCCGCTGGAGAACCACCTGCCCAAGATTTTGCCGGGCGGCGAGCTGGACAAGTCACTGCGTTTGGGCGGGCATGGTGTGGATCTCGTGTTTTTGGACCATTGGAAGGATCTCTACCAGGCCGACGCGGAACTCATTCTCGCCGATGGCCTGTTGAGCGGGCCTGGCCCGTTGCTGATTGCCGACAATGTGATCCCCCCGCGCCGCGCCAGAGTACTTGGCCTACATTCGCGCATTACCCGACCGTGCTCGAGTACTCGGACGGGAAAGTGCCCGACGGGATCGAGGTGAGCACACTGCGCACGACGCCGCGCACCGAGAAGGGGCGAGAGGGGCAATGAGCGGTGTGTTGGAGAGAGCGTGCAGGTGCGGAACGATACGCGTTCCGAGATGGTTCTCGTGCCAGACAGAGAAAATGGAAATACACCCTGTTGAACCACATCCACTTCTACGGTGATCACCCGCGCGCCGCGCCAGAGCCGCCGCCCATGAACCCGCGGAGCAATCCACCCGTTCCACGCGACAGGATGCCACTGACCACGCTCTGTCCCACGCCGCTCGACAGCACCGACTGCCCATACCCGGCCAGCCGCTTCTTGGCGTCCTCTGCGTCGCAAAAACCAAAGTGTTGAGACACGGAGCACACGGTTGCGAATGCGAGAAACACCAAAAACGCACTGTCGCACTTGGTGTACCCGATCACGTTGGCCATGTTCAAGGCCACAGCGACGACGGTCAGGCACAGCCACGCCGGATGCAGCAGCTGCAAGATCGCAAACACGGCCCACGCGGCGGGAAACGCGTAGAGCGTCGTCCAGAACACGTACGAATCGGCCGGGTTGGGCGAGTTGTTCTGTTCGCGGAAGAGCGTGAGCAAATCGCGTGCTTGCGCAAGAATGCCATGACGGAATCGAAGAGCACCTCTCGGCTCTCAAACACCCACTGCGACGTGCCGTCTTCGCGCACGTCGTTCCACCACCGCAGCCCGACCAGTAACCGGCCCGTCACGTTCTTGACGGTCCAAAAGTCAAAGGCCAGCAGCAGCACGCACACGACAAAGATCAGAATGAAGTTTTCCGTCACGTAGTAGCCGATCAGGTAAGTCGTGAGCGCCGCGACGCGGAAAAGCAAGTGGAAAAGTAGCGCGACGGGGTGGCTACATTCATCCAGTCAGGTCGCCGTCAGCTACAGCCCAGTCGTCAAGTATGCGCGAGAGCCGACAGCTGCGCGTTCAAGAAAATCAGGGGCTCGAAAACGACCGCAGACCTGCTCTTCTCAAACATGGTCTTGTTCCTTTCGGGCGTAACGGCGGCGCCCGACTGAGCGGCTATGGGCTGCATGGACCCGGAGACGGTGGGGGAGGCAAAGTGCGCAGCTGGGTTGGCGGCGCCCGTCATGTTGATGCGTGTTTCCATGGTGGGTGACAGGCCGGTCGAAGCGAGGACGGTGGTCGACTGGAGCGGGAAGGAGCGGATCGATGGTTGCAGTGGGGTGGGCCGGTTGAGCGTCGAAGATGGTGCGCGATCCAATGCGTTGGGCCGTGCAGTGTCGTGGTCTGCCTCGAATGCGCCAAGTTGGGTGGTCGGGACCGGCGCCAGCCTGGTGGAAATGGCGTAGGCAGCCTGGGTCACGGTGGCAGCAGATCGCTGCGACTTGGATGCGCGGTCCACCCTTTCTTCACGTGGTCACGGCTGCGTCGTTCCATTTCCAAGTCAGCACGACCCGGCACCAGCAAGACCAGCACTCACGGCCGCCAACAAGTAAACACGTCCGCACGAGCCTGAAGAAACCAGAAAGCAGAAGAAACAGAAAGCTGAGATGAAGAACCAACGAGTTTCGATTTTGTACAGACCAGCAATCCTGGCAAACGCTGACCTCCGCTCCCGGCGGCACTGCAGCTTAAACTCACCCTCCATCCGAAGCACTCAGACGGCAGCGGCGAGACGCTCCTTCCGCCCCTGCGCCTTCCCTTGCCATCCGCTTCTCCCCACTTTACACGGCCCTCGCCGACGGCGACAGTTCCACCCCGTGCGGCTCGACGCAGCCGGCACTTGGGCTTGCCGCGCACGTCACGGTGCGCTCGTGCCGTCGGCACTGTCACCTCAGACTTTGGTCGCAACGCACTTTTCGTTGAGCAGCTTGCCCGCGAGCCGGTCGTGCGACGCCTGCCGGCACGAGTCGAGGTTCGAGCACAGGTGCGCCTCGGGCAACCGGTGCCGTGAGCAATAGTTGGATGTGCAGAAGCGGCTACGCGACCGGGAGGCATGCGTTGGACAGGTCTTAACCTCAAAATCGACGCGTCATGCCCATGACAGGAAGCGTACCAAGTGCCGACGATCTTGGCCACCTTCGCAGTACACCCGGGCAGGTTGCACCGCGTCGACGATTTGGGTGCAGGCGATGATACGCTGTCGCCACCGCCGCGGAGCTAGAGTCGAGGAACGCGTCGAACGTCGGCGTCTCCGTCCGTCGAGGCGATGAAATGTTGTAAAAACCGTACGCGAAGCACGAGGTGCAGCGTCGACTCCTTTTGAATGTTGTAGTCGGAGAGCGTGCGTCCGTCCTCGAGCTGCTTGCCCGCGAAAATCAAGCGCTGCTGGTCCGGCGGGATGCCCTCCTTGTCCTGGATTTTGGCCTTGACCGCGTCAATCGTGTCGGACGACTCGACCTCGAGTGTAATCGTCTTGCCCGTCAGAGTCTTGACTGGAACCCGGAAAGCGAGAGATGCGGTCAGCGGACGGTGCTGGGGAGAGCGGAGCGGCGTGCCGAACGAGCCAACGCACCGAAAATCTGCATCGTGAAGGTGGTGATTTTCGGTGGTGGCGGTGGGGTGCGGATTCGCGACGCGTAGACGAGGACGCGGACGGTGCGGTGGTGTGGCGAGGCCGACGGCGCGTCGACGGCGGGCGGCGGTGCAGTGATGGAGACGGCAAAAGCGAGTCGAGGTCTCGGTGGGTCCCTGCAGCAGGCTGGCGGCGCGTCGGCGGCGGGTGTCGAGCGACGAAACGAGGGCCAAGAGGGGCAGAGAGGCGAGTCGAAGGCCGGCGATGGGTCGAGGAGCGAGAGCGCGGCGGCGGGGGTCGCGCCGGGTTTTATAGGGCGCACCCAGGAGGAGCTGGTGCGTCAAGGGCCAAGGCGGGTGGAAGAGGAATGAGGGATGAATGGGCTGACGCTCGCACGCCGCGCGCCCTCGTGCGTGGTGGGCACAGAACAGAACAGAACGACGATAGCGCGGGCGGCGTTGCGTCTTGCTGTTGCTGCGCTGGGTCGCGGCACGCTGATGAAGAGGCGAGGCGACCTTGTCGATGCTGCAACTGCTGCGGGCACGTCGCGTGTCGCGGAACGGAAAGCGATTCAGCGAAAATGAGAATGGAGCAGGCCGCGTGAGCGCGTCATCGCCGTGTCACGCGCGGCTGTCCGCATGTGACCGCGCCTCGGAAAGCAGGCACTGCTTTGTCAGAGAGCTCGGATGCTTCCTCCCACCGCCCACGTTCGGCTGGCATCTCCGATCGATGCCAATCAAACAATGGGCAAGCTTAGTTTGGGCACCACCTCCGCCACTCTCGGCACATCAATCGGCTTTGTCTGACAGCACGATGAGGACAAATGACGTGGACGCAGGCTCGCACTGGCGTGGACTGGTCAAGAGATTGCATCAACAAACCGTTCGAGGTAACCCGTGCACCGCCGCGGCCGACTCGACGACGTCGAAGGTCTTCTCCTCTCCTTGGCGCTCCCGACTTGCTGCACTCCCATCAACACGAGGAAAAGCATTTGCAACGGCCACAACGACAACGATCATGACAGACCTCGCGGCGCTCAGAGTCCCCGCCTTGGAACAGGTCAACATTCGCTCCGTCTGCGTCTTTTGCGGATCGAGTTCCGGTCGGTTGCCCGAATACGCCGAAGCCGCCAAGCGTATGCAGTCGCTCGACTCTCGCGCCCCCTCACCATGACGGCGACAGCACGCTGATCGACAACGTCGACAAACCTAGTGCTGGGCGAGTACCTTGCCGCCAATAGCATCCAGCTCGTCTACGGCGGTGGGTCAGCCGGGATCATGGGCACCGTGGCCAAGGCCGTGCACAATGTACCGTAGTTTTGGATCCGCGACCCATGTCTCGGAAAAAGTAACCTGATACATGCAGCTGACCACGTCCATATCGTCGATCAACAGAACGGCGGCAAGGTCCTTGGCATCATCCCGCGCGCGCTGCTCGCCTACAGCGGCGCGAAGATTGGCGAGACTATCGAGGTCGACGACATGCACACGCGCAAGCAGCTCATGAACGAACACGTACGTCCAACGTCAAAACTGATGCCATCATCGGTTCGAAACACTGACCCGACTGATGCGACCCCACAGAGCGACGCGTTCATCACCCTGCCCGGTGGCCTTGGCACACTTGAAGAGTTTTTCGAGACGGCGACCTGGTCGCAACTCAACATCCACGCCAAGCCCATCCTCGTTCTCGACACGGCCGGGTACTACGCGCCGATTCGCAACTGGTTCATGGCCGCCGCGAGTTCGGGGTTCGTCTCGCCGGGGAACGCCAACATTGCCGCGTTTTCCTCGACCGTGCCAGAGCTCATGACGTCCTTGGCCACCTACTCGGTGACGCACGGCCGCGGCGCACTTGGCGACCTCGCCTGGTCAGGCAAGGCCGGGGAGCTGCAGAAGCATAACGGGGTCGTTCCGGTCGCGCGCGACCAAGTGAGTGCTGACGTGCGCAGCGTCTGGCCGGGGGAGCAGGCGGACCAGGTGCCGCCGCCGCCGGATTCGTCGGCATCGACCGATAAGCTGCCAGCGGGGTTGTTGGCAAGCGAGGGGTACACGGCAGCGAGCCAGTCGTGAAATGGCGTCGCACTCGTCGCGATTGAGGTGAGTAGTGTGAAGTGTTTGGTGGATAGATTTGAGCTTTCATATCCTCAATGGCATTTGGTCCTGAAGTGCTGAGATGCGACATTTCGTACCCACAGCAAAGAGCACTCAGCATATCTCTGAAAACCGTGTGAGTTGGCGATCAAATTCGCTCCTAATCGACATTCCCGCTCCCCAACACGTATTGACCGATAAACAAGCAACATACAAAGAGACGACCGCCATTTCGATCACCCGCCTTCATTCGCGACCTCGGCATCCACGGGCATCGTCAAGATAACGTGAATCGCCGTGGCCACGTCCTTGGGCACCCACAACGCACTTGCCGCTGTGCATGAGCGAAACACAGCCGCGGCCGCCGCATCGGCCGTGTCGGCTCCCATGTCAAACGGCGGCGTACATGGCCACCCGGGGAGCGAGGGCCACGACGATTCCTGCATCGCCCACGTCTGGGCCAAGGACGACAAGGGCGGTGCGGGAGTGGTCAGGTCGTGCATGGCGCGGATCCCGGGTTTGGCAAGTCAGCGTCGAGCGTGTAGGATTGCGCCGTGACGCGCACACAGTCGAGTGCCACGAGCGATGGCCAGGAGCCGGCCGGAGCGGCGAGAGTGATGGGCGCAATCGCAGGTGCAGAATGAGCGGCGCGCAGGCGTGAATGGCGTGCAGCGAGAAATTGGTCAAGATGGCCGGCAATCGACGTCGGGAACGGGAAAGCGCGGGCCCAATCGGGTGGATAAGGGGCAGGGCCCTTTGAATGAGCACCTACGGTGCTGGTGCGGCCATAGGCGCGTTGTAAATACAGGCCCAGCTCGTCGAGCCACGACGAAGCGCCCGTATTCGACGCGTCTGCCACAGCAACGTCGAGGATACGCACAACGTGGTCGACAAGAGCATGGAGTGGTGCGTCGAGAGCGTCATGGGAGAGTGCGCGGATCAGTATTATGTTGCGACATGCATCATCAACCCGGGCTGCTAGTGCTCGGCCAAGAGCAGCGGCAAGAGATGACTTTGGAGCCGGGGATGGCGAACTTGGCTGTGCTGTGGGGGAGATTGCAGAGTTGGCGGTCGGACGAGCCAGGCGTAAGCCTCGAGTGCAGCGAGCGCGTGAGAAACGAGCCGCGGGTCCAATGCATCGAGCCTGGTTCCATTTACAATGTTCCGTGGAGAAGGACCGATGCGCGGCTTGCAGAGAGGCCACGGATCGAGGAGAAGACGGTGGGTATCCGTCGCCCTGCCTCAGGCCTCGCCAGGCTGCTCGGCCGTTCGGCCGGGCTCGGATACCTGGAGGGTATCCGTCGCGCCAGCCTCGGCGTCCATGATCGTGAGAGGCGCCGTCTTCGGCGCTACAGACCTTTATTTGTGTGAACAAAAAACACTGAAAATGTGATCAACGTAAATAAAGGCGTCCACTCCCACCTCCAGAGAACCTCGCCTCTTCGAAAAGCCGCTGCAGACCGCACGACACCGTCCTGGGGGCCGATCTTCGTTCGCTTGCACCGCACCATGAACGTCAACCCCCCCAATGACCCCGCCGCCGTCCTCGCAGCCGCCCGCGCGGACATCGCGGCCAACCCCGACGGCCCACTCGCTCAGCTCCTCGCCGCTGCACTCGCTCTTGCGGGGCCTGGCGACGGAGCCGCCCCTCCCCCCGCATATCAGACGCCCTGGCCGTGGCGCGATGCCCCGCCGGCCCCCCTCGTCGTCGACGATGACGCTGACGGTGGCCGCTACACCGTCGAAGGCGCCCCTGCAGAGATCCTCGGCAGGTCCGCCCTCTCGTTCCGGGGCAGGTCGTCCGACGTCCTCCGACACTACCCCCGCCCCAACGGTAGCGTCGACCAGGCCTCGCGGCTCGACGCCGCCCTCGTCGAGGCCGCTTCCAGGGCCAAGACCGGAGAGACTGTCAAGCAGCGCGACGACCGCGACCGCAAGCATCAGGAGTACCTTGGTCACGTCATCCGCGCGCTCGTGCCACTCGTGCACTTGTTGCACGTTGTCGACCACAAGCTCAACCTCGACGACCCCGAGCACGGACCCGAGCGCAT
>GG745347.1:831201-924563 GCA_000151295.1 Allomyces macrogynus ATCC 38327 | reverse complement strand
GGCTACGCCTTCCCGCCCCCGATGCTGATCCCTCAGGTGCTGCACTGCGTGCGCGCGCACCGGGTCAACGAGCTGGTCCTGGCGACACCGGCGTGGTACTCAGCGGCTTGGATGCCGCTGGTCCGACGCCTGGCGCGCGCGGAGCCTCTTTGGCTTCCACCATCGGCGGCGTGGACCCCGCGCTTCCACTCTCACCGCGTGCTGCCCTCCTCGCGCGGGATCCTCTTGTGGCGCGTATCCTGGAGGGGCTCGCCACCTCCTCGGGTCTGACAGTGGATGCTGCCCTCCTTGTGTTTTTTGCGGACCGCGACTCTACGACCGAGGCCCGTGTTTCACGTTTCCAGCACTTTGTTTCGTGGTGTCAGAATCTCGACACCGATCCTCTTGAGTACGCGCCCGATCGCCTCGCTTCCTGTCTTTCCGCTTTGTCCTCCCGTCTCGCCCCCTCCACGCTGCGCATGATTGCCGGCAGCGTCTCGGTGATTTGGCGCCTCCTGCATCCGTCGTTGCCGCCCGCCGGCGAGGCCGTCGTCATCACACGCCTGCTGAAGGCCGTCGCCCGTTCCCGTGCTGCCCCTCCGCCGGCTCCGTCGCGTGGCCGATGGGACCCACAGCCCCTGCTCGACAAGATTGCCTCCCGCTGGGCCGACCCGCTGGGCGAGCTGGACCTGGCCCGCTACACACTGACTCTCCTCGCCCTCGCCACCGCGTGGCGCCCACGCTCGGACCTGGGCCGGGTGCTCTTCGCGCACCTCGAGTTTGACATGGACAGCCCTGCGCCTCCCGGCGCCTGGCACACGTGGCCACCCGAGTCGGTACCGGACTCCGTCACGCTCTCGGCCTGGCGGACCAAGACCTCTGACGACCTGGTCTCTGTGCGCGTGCGCGCGCTCTCCAGCGACCCCGACTTGTGCCCCGTCCGCTGGACCTGGCGCTACGTCCAGCGCACGCGCCACAAACGCTCGTTCGACCCTGTTCCGGCCGACGCGCTCCTGTTCCTCCGCTCGACGGACTCGGGCCCTGCGTCCGAAGACACGCTCGCGAAGTGGGTCCAGTGCGTCCTGGACTCTGCCGGCATCCACGCGACCGCTCACTCAACTCGCGGCGTGGCCGCCACTGTGGCCGCCGAGGGCGGCGCTTCCCTTATGTCGATCCTGCGCTCCGCGCACTGGGCCTCCGCCTCGACATTCTCGCGCCACTACTGGTGTGGCGATGGGTCCCTCGTCCGCTTCTTCCGGAAGCGCGATGGGGCTCCAGACGCTGTCCCGGAAGGACTTGGCCGCGTCATGCTCAAGCGGGCCCGCATCGTGGACGAAGATCTCACGATCATGGACGCCGAGGCTGGCGCGACGGATACCCTCCGGGTATCCGAGCCCGGCCGAACGGCCGAGCAGCCTGGCGAGGCCTGAGGCAGGGCGACGGATACCGCGAGGGTATCCGAGCGCCTGGCGAGGCGGACATGATCCCGCCCACTGCCACCCATCCTCTCGCCGTTTTGTTTTGGTCCCGCTTGCCTTGTTCCTTTTGCTCCTTTGTGTCTCCGTCTCTTTGTTTGGCTCGCTTCGCTCGCTTCCTTGTCTGTGCCCTCCATCCTGTTGCGCCACGGGGCCCCCAACCGCCCGCCCTTGAGTTGGCCACCGTGGCGCCCGTTTGTTCGTTCGGCTGCCGCTACTTTTCTCCGAGGCGAGGTTCTCTGGAGGTGGGAGTGGACGCCTTTATTTACGTTGATCACATTTTCAGTGTTTTTTGTTCACACAAATAAAGGTCTGTAGCGCCGAAGACGGCGCCTCTCACGATCATGTCCGCCTCGCCAGGCGCTCGGATACCCTCGCGTACTCGATGAAGGAAACGGACCTGTATTGAGCACTCAAGCAAGATGCTGAAACAAGAAGGCGGGACACAGCCACACTTGTGGGGATGAGGAAGAACAGAGGTGAAAAGATCGGAAGGACTGGAAGAGGAAAACAGTCCTGGCTGCAGCAAACCAGAGCAAAGCAACCAAAGCAATCAAAAGAGCAGAGACATAAAGCGAAAAATGAGGGCTCATGACACAGCGACAAATCTATGAATTGAAGAAGCATTGCATGTCAAGGACATGCCATTTATCCCAACAAAGCTGAGGCACCCATCCCCCTCATGAGCATCAGTGCTATTGACCTGCAGAATGAACAGCTTGAGACAGGAGACATGGATGTTGAAGGTCTTCAAGGCCATGTTGGGATGCTGGATATTGTAAGCCATGACTTCTGCAACTGTCTTGTACAGGAACAACCATGCTTGGATGTGTATCTGGGGGATCTGCTTGGACACATCAGACTTGGTGGGCGTGTAGAGACAGATGAGGTTGCTGACCTTGAATGTGCATTGCAGTTATATCGCATATTGCACACACTTGTAGTCAAGAGCATTGGCAAGCACTTGGTGAGCCTTCTCCACCCAGGCAAGCACTTCTTGGTGCCATTTCTGCACCTTGTTTGTCTCAACAAAGAGTGGTGCAGTTGAGTCATCAGGCATGTAGAGGATGACATTGAGCAGGGTGACAGGATCACAGTTAACCAAAAAATGAGAAGGAAGTATCAGCAAGTATAGCATGCACTGGCGTGTTGTAGACAAAGGCAAGCATGTCAAGCTCAAGGTCCCAGTCAGTGGATGTTGACAGGTATGACACAATCACATTGCAGCATGTGTGTTGATATGGTGTCAAGTGTGGAATGAGCCTGTTGTACCCAGAGGTACGTTTGGGCGTTTATATACATGGAATGACAAACAGGAATCAACAACAACAACAACAACAACAACAACAACAACAACAACAACAACAACAACAACAACAATGGGTATGCAATGGGGCTAGACAGGTAGCTCTGCTTCACATCATTTCTCCCCCCTCCAGCTAGCAACAACAATGTGGTTCTGGGTTGAAACATTTTTGCATTTTGGGTGCTTGTCCAAGCAACCAGCACGACTTGTAGTTCTTGTTCAGGGAAGCAGGATCAGGAGCAGCAGTGACATGGTTGGGTGGCAGCACAATATTGTCATACTTGCCAGTACCATTGTCAGGTTCATCACCAGAGTCAGAGGTATCACTTTCGTCAGTGTGTTTGTGGCCTTGTGCTGGCACACCACCCAAAGGTGCCTGTTTTAAGTGGTCAGCATGGAAGACATTGTGAACATGGTTGCCAACCATATGATCTGGCAGTTCAAGCTGGAAGCTTACAGGCAAGTGTTGTGCAATGACCTTAAACAGTCCAATGTTCAATGGCTGCAGCTTGGCTGTGACTGGAAGTCCAGCAGTATTGGCGTTCAGGTTGTGTGCATTGAGCATGATGAAATCACCAATGCGTGGTTGCCAAATAGCTGCTTGGTTTTGAGGATTGTGTTGCAGCATGCGCTGCTGTGAGTCCAAGGTGGCATCGTCATGAATGCACAGAAGTCATGAGGCCAGGTCGCTGAACATGGGTGGATCAAGACAAGTGGCCATAAACGTGGTTGGTGGAAGTTGAGCAAGTGTGCTGACTGCTGCTTGGAGTGGCGACATGCCAAGAGCGTGATGTAGGGCAGAGTTGTATGTCAACTGCACAATTAGAACCATGTCCACCCACCACATGCCATCAAGACCATGCAGCACCATTCTCAAGATGCAAGAGAATTCGTGGTTGGTCACCTCAGCCTGGCCATTGCTCTGTGGGCGATAAGCTGTTGTCGGCTTGAGCTTTGTGCCAAGACGTTTCCACAAGTACATGAAGGCCTGGGCGTGGAAGAGAACATTGTGATCAGAGACAATGGATGCAGGAAGCAAAAAGTACTTGACCCACTCCTTGAACAGATTTTCCGCAGCATCCTCTGCCATGATTGTGTCACAACATGGCACAAAGACATCACGACATGGCACAAAGACAGCATACTTGGTGAAACAGTCAACAATGGTGAGGACCTGGTTGTTGCTGGCACACGACATTGGGAGCCCCTTGTTGAAGTCCATTGAAATCTCCAAGAATGGCCCAGTTGGAATGGGAAGCAGCTGTACTTGTTGGGGCAGCTGGTTGCAGGTCCAAAACTTGGCACAGGTCATGTACTTCTTGACTAGCGACTCGACATTGTGGTAGAGGCCAGGCCAGTAGAGTCCTTGCACAGCAAGATAGTACGTCTGTGCAATACCATGATGTGCAATGCCAGTGTTGTGATGATGTTTGGCAAGGAGCTGAGCACACAAGTTGTCAGCATCAAGGACCATGAGTTGAAGCTGGCCAAAATGATTCTTGAGGTACAGAAGGCCTTCAAGGTGAATAAAGTTGTGGTGTTTATGCGACATGCAGGGACCAAGGGGTTGTGCAAGCTGCGTCAAGATGGCCTGGCACCATTCATCTTGGTTGTAAGTGGTGCAAATCCAATCCAAGACCTTGTTGGCTGAAACAAGAGCAGCAATGATATCCAATAGCTCAACATGCTTGAGAAGCAATGTCAGCAGCTCCAGGGGAATTGCAGGGTCCACCATGTAGTCAGGTTGGCAGGAGAGCACATCAGCAATTGAGGTCTTGGCCCCAGCAATATGCTTGATTGTAAATGGCAAGAACAACTGGATCAGATCCCGTGAGTTGGATCTGGAAATTGAGCAGGCCACAACTGGGTGGCTGGAAACCTTTGGGCAAACTGTTCAAGACATCCTTGTACTTGTGCAGGATCAGTTTGATGATTGCGCAGTCAGATGGTGAGAGATGGTTGATGTCAAGTGCAAAGTCAGTGCTTGAGGCAGCAGCTCAAAGCTCAATCGCAAAGACTGGGCCATCAGTGTTGTTCATGGCATGGTGGAAACCATTCATGGAGACAGCAGCAATGCTGATGTTGCACCTGGGTGTTGTGCCAGGTATTGGATGAGAGTATTCATCACCAAGTCGGTTTTTCATGATGCCAGTGGTCCAATCAATGTCCAGGTTCATGTTGGCAAGCCAAGTCATGCCCAGGATGGCTTGGAAATCAGTGCCATTGAGCAAGTGAAAGAAGTTGTGCAAGATGAACTTTCTGACTTGCACATTGAGCCAAACGCCCTTGGTCAGAGCACAGGTCTGGCCATCTGCAAGAACACAGTCGGCTTGAATGTTGACAGTCTTGGATTCACCAGTGCATTTCAGGATCAACGAGTTGAGGAAGTTGGCACCAGCACCACAATCAATCTTGGCACGAAGTTGAGTTTGTTGTGGGCTAAGCAAGGCCATGTGCAAAAATACCAAGTGTGTTCATGCTGAGCCAAGTGAAATGCACTGAGGCATTGCATCATCAGAGCACTCAGAATTGTCAGTTTCGATCTATATCAGAACATTATCGACAACCTTGTACATGCCATCTTTGACGCCAGCAGCTGCGACCTCAACCTTCTTCCCATGTGACTTGATGCAGGTGAGTAGGTCCACCATGCAACCATTGTAGCAACCATGGTGAGTGTTACCACCTTGCGAGAGACACTGCAAGTTGCTGTGCAATGTGGTCCAGCACACTACCAGGTTGGGTGGCGCGTGTACGTAGTTAGCCTGACCAATAGTGTTAGATCATTGAGATTGTAACATTCAGATCGTTGAACTAGAACCAGATCGTTGTCACTCACACAGGCCACCTGGTTCAAACCACTACCTCTCATTGCACTGCAACACAAAAACCACCCACCAAAAACCACTGCGTGTGCACGCTACACCCACCCGTCTGGCGCAATACATGCTGCAAAATGATGCTCGACAATGATATTCTTAGCAGCTGCAGTCCCTGCCTGTGCCAAATGTTTCTGCAGGTGCACCAATGCTTGCTGCTGCAGCACCACCCACTCGTCCTGCCCCATCCACATGACTGCCAGCCCCACGCCGATGGAATGGGACAATGGTGGCAGGTCTCACAAACTTGTACCTGCAGTTGGTGGGCCTGCAGCGGTCCGTAGGGGCCATTGGCGGCAGTTGCCACACTCAGGTCCGTGCAGGTGGTTGGGGGGCCGCATGGACCGCCGCGCGGCCGCCAGCCCTGCACCAATGCAATGGAACAATGATGGCAGGTCGCGCGAACCTGTACCCGCGGTTGGCGGGCCTGCGGCGGTCCGTGGGGGCTGTTGGTGGTTGTCGCCATGCTCAGGTCCGTGCGGCCCCCCAACCGCCCACACTGACTGCCGTGTGGCCGCCAGCCCTGCGCCAACGCAATGGAACAATGATGGCAGGTCACGCAAATCTGTTCCTACGATTGGCGGGCCTGTGGTGGTCCGTGGGGGCCATTGGCAGTTGTCACCACGCTTGGGTCCATGTGGCCCCCCAACCGCCTGCACTGACCGCTGCGTGGCCACCAGCCCCGCGCCGATGGAATGGAACAATGATGGCAGGTCGCGCGAACCTGTTCCTGCGATTGGCGGGCCTGCAGCGGTCCGTGGGGGCCATTGGCAGTGGTTGCCATGCTTGGGACAGCATGGACCACTGCATGGCTGTTTCCTTGCAGTCACTGTGGCCATGTGCGCTTCCCCTGCATGCGCATGCTCTGCTATTTTATCCTTTTGTGATTGCCAGGTCTCTCCACTGCCAGCATGCTGAGCTGTATTGCCAGCAGGTTGTCCCGCTCAGAATCGTGGCTGTATGATCAGTGTTGTGGTGGGCTCACAGGGAGACGTAGGTGCGTCGAGCGCGCCACAGTGCAAGGAGGTGGGGGAGGGAGGCACAACCAGGAACTGACACGGCGATGACGGACAAGTGGTATTGGCAGCACAAACGAAGGCAGCAGCAGCAAACACCACATAGGACTGGCGCCCCTATCAGACCATGCAAACTGACTGACGAATTGCACGAAACGACATGGCGACTGCACGACACGACACGGCGACAGCAAACAAGATTGACGTTGGGAACCCAAACCAGATGCAAAGGGAGGGCCCCATCATCTCTTGTAGCCATACTGCTCATGTGCACACAGTTGCTTGGAGCAGGGTAGACAGGGAGCAATAAGAATAGGGATTGGGACCCAAAAGGGCAGAAAGGAGACAGGGACAAACGAGGGAAAACAGAGAACCAGAAAGAATCCACGAAGGGTGACAGTCAGGAGACAGTCCTGCCACAGTTGGCTGAGTGCAACCAAGCAGTCTGCTGCAAATCTGCTCGGCATGACACCCCTCTGCACGATTGGCCCTCTTGGGAACAACAGGACCGCTCGGCGGTGCGCGTCGACGGTCGCACAGGCACAGCAAACACAAGCACGAGTTGGTCCTCATCTTGTTGGAGACGGGAGGCGAAAATGACGAAAGGTGACGCCAGAACATGCAGCAACTTCCCTTCCACATCAACGCATCAGTATCCTGAATGCATTCTTGTGGAAATTCTGTCGAGGCGCACTGCATTCGCCTTGTTTTGTCCATATCATTGACATGTGAGAAAACGTGAATTTCCACAGCAGAGCAATTCGGCATGCACCATCCACTGCCATCCCAAAGGTCTGCTTGCTAAAGACCATGGCAGAGACCACGACGACCACGACCATGAGAGCCGGCACTGGCCAAGGCAAGTTCCCTGAGCGCAAAGCTCCCTACACAAGCCCACAATCATCGAATGCTGAAGCCAACTTCAGACGTCACAATTTACAGAGCATTGGCAACAAGATGCTTTGACTGCACGAAATCTCATTGTGCCCGACATTCCTGGTGCAGCTCGACTGCTTTGGAGCCTTGGCAGGCGTTTTGCTCCCAAATGGGGGATACAAGCCAGGCGTCAACAGCACATCAGCAAATCCGGTGGTGCTTGCGTTTGGTGAGCGGATGTTGGAGGCGATCACCACGCCAGCAATGGGCATGATACTCACTTCCCTTCAAAACTGGGCTTGCGTGATTCTCCAGTGATCCCTCTCTAATCTCCACCCTGTCGTTTAGTTTGGCTTGCTGAAATGGCAGTTGCATCTGCACCAGGATTCAGAAACCGCTTCCACAACCTACCAAATGGCGTCCCAGATGGTCTGTTCCAGTACATTCAGTGCCCATTGTTCCGCTCGGACACGGCTGGCTTCACCTGTGCCAACGAGTTCCTCACGTACACTGACACGCTCAGCATGGCCGACATTGGCCCACCATGGGACCCTGTGCCTGCTGCCAACACTGGCCCTGGCCTTGCCAGTGTGCCGGTGCATGAACCTGCCGCCATGGTGCCCAACACGTTTGCTGAGCTGGACGTGTCATCGCACTCTCCAACTCGTGTGGAGGTCATGGTGGCCATCCACAGTGATGCGCGTGCACAAGACCCGTTTGTTTTCAACTCGTCGCCTTGGTACCCGACATTTGGACGTGGAGCACACCACTTCAATGTCCACAACATGGTGGTCCTTGCCCGCCAAGTCCACCACATCCACAGTAGCATGTCGCTGCTGCTGCCACTGCTGCCGCTGCCACCAGGGCAGTCAAAGGACATGTTTGTTGATTGGCTCAACACAAATCTCGTGCGTTGCTTCTTTCTCTTTTGACCGCACGCCATTTTTTTCGATTCTGACTGGTGCATGTATTGTAGCCCCACACACAGAACGCCGTCATTTGGCAGGTGCTGTTCGACGCCAACATCCCAGCGCGGAAATGGCAGCTTCTGTGCGCCATTCTGCACCTGTGTACATTCGTCCCCCCCCTCCCCCCCTCTGTGACCGACTCGTGCTGATTGGTGCAGTCGAATAGTGTTGCAGCGGCTTGCTGGGCGTTCTGAGGATTTGTGGCTCTAAAACTTCACACCAGGTACCGGCACAAGCGCAAGGACGTGCCGTCCGACTCGGGCAGCACAGCACCCGAGTTCACGACCTCAGAACGCTGCATCAGCTCTTCTTGGGCTGCACATGAACACGACGGTGTGTGCTCCCCTTGATCACAGTCCTGCCAGTCGTGCTCCTGTCAGTCATGTTCCTGTTGGTCCCGCTCTTGGCGCTCATGTTCCTGTTGGTCCCACTCTTGGCAATCACATTCCTGTCGGTCCCGCCTGTGCCAATCATGTTCCTGTCGGCCCTGCTCCTCGAGATGCACAATTTGACGTTGGTCCTTTTGGCCACCCCCTGCCAATGAACATGGCATTGGCAACAGTCTCATTTGCGGGTGTAAACGCAATGGCGTCGGCAACATTGGCTTTCCTGGCCGAATCCCAGGTGGCACACTCCACCTTTGGCCGCCCACCAGCAAGCACGATGTTGTCCAGCAGCTTCTCGTTTGGCAGTGTCAATGCGACTGTCACTGCAAGATTGACGCCCACTGCCAAATTGACCCTCCTGGTGGGACGCACCTGCACCCCTGCTGCTGCTGCTGCTGCTGCTGCTGCAGATAGCAGGATTGACTGTGGCAAGGACGACGAGCAAGACAATGCTGATGCCAACCAAGTCCACGCCAATGCTGATGCTGACACTGATGCTGATGCTGACGCCGACTATGCTGACCAATATGACGCTGGTGCTGATGCTGAAGCCAATGCCGAAGCTGATGCTGACAACGATGGCACTGACCAAGATGATGCAGGTACTGATGCTGACACTGATGCTGACACTGACGATCTTGGCGTCACTGGCACCATTGCACTGCTGCTCACGATTCCTGTGCTTGCTGCCACTCCTGCACCTGCCCCCCCTTTGCCTGACAATGCAGTGGACCTCATGAACAAGTTTTACCTGCCCCTCAAGGACTGATGAGGCAGATGGAGTTTTGATAATGTCCTGCTGCTGCTCCGTGACACATCGTCCACAAGTGTCCAGGAGCTTGTGGCCCGTCTTAATTTCAAGATGTGCAAGGATGGCCGACAACCTGCATCCCAGTGGGCCTGCGACCTGGTCAAGTCGCAACAGGCGCAGCTCAAGAAGCATGAGCTTGTGCCACCACTGCCGCCATCATCACTGCCACTGCTGCCACCACTGCTGCTGGCCTAAGTTGCATGTTGGCCCCGCCAGCTCTCAAAGCACATGGGGCCACTGCTGCTGCCACTGCTGCTGCCAGCCCAAGATGTGCATTGGGCCCGCCAGCTTGGGAAGCGCACAGGGCCACTGCTGCCGCCGCTGGATTCCAACTGCACCAAGCGCGCTCATCATCATTGAGCAAGAGCTGCTGTCTGTTTTCGATCCTGTTTTGGTTTTGAATGTGGAGCATGGGCGGAAGTGTGCAGGGCCATCAGCATTGAGCTCCAACAAGCGCTCACAGCATTGAGCAAGTACTGCTCTTTTATCATATATCCTTTGATTTGCCACTTTGTGTCTTTATTGTCTTGCTCAGTTGTGTGCCAACGTGTCTGACCCACTCCAGTCTCTGCCACTGCTCACCACCACGCTCGGCAGAGCTGATAACTACAGAGAATGTGCATCTATATATCTACAATGCTTTCTCCAAATTGGAAAGGAAGCGGGCGTATGGGTGAAGTGCTTTGCAGTGTTGCCATGTCCTGGTGCAGTGATCAGGTCGGGATCACCATGTCAACTGTAGTCATCACTCGAGGTCCTATAGGGTGTTCATTCGAATTCGTCCCCAACTGCGACTTTGGACCAACCACATCCAATCCAGAAAAACAGACAACAGGACCGTTATGTCCTTGCAATGTACTTTCCATTACCTTTTCAATCACATTCATATTGCACCTGGATGAGAAGTTAGACTTGTTTGAGTACTGGTTCATTCCTGTCAGGTGCAACAGGCCAGCCAGTGTTCAGGGCCATGTCAGCTTGCTTGCAGCGACAGTGAAGTGTCAACCATCGTCTTCTTTCTCCCCCTCACTCTGCTGCGCCATGCCGCTGCCAACCAGCTGCAATATAAACTCCAGACTATCAGAAACAGTTTGCTGCTGCACAACCCGCCCGCCCATTACTCCTGCTGCAGATAATTCTATGCAAGGCCGGATCTCGATTCACAGCCCCACTGGTGCCACTGCTGCAAACGAACAAGTACAACAATGGCATTCCTATTCTTCGAAACGATGATCAACAACCAAATGAATCAGGACCAAATGACATTCCCATCACTCTGTGCCTGTGTGCAAGGCCCACTGCAAAGCACCATCTTCAAGTGGACTGGTGCTGACTTGCGCCTGCGCTTGTGCTGTGGCTTGGGCAGGATCTCGCCGGGTGGCTCCACTGCGTCACCACACGGGTTTGCAGGTGGGTTCGCCGGCCAGTTGTGCAGGTTCACGGGTGGGTTCACTGGCTGGTCGTGCAGGTTTGCAAATGGGTTTGCGGGCCAGTCGTGCAGATTCGCGGGTGGGTTGTTTGCCGGCCAGTCATGCGGGTTTGCGGGTGGGTTTACCAGCTGGTTGTGCAGGTTTGCGGGTGGGTTCACCAGCCAGTCATGTGTCGAAGTGTTTGTCTTGCATTTGTGTTTCTTGTTTTTTGTCTTCCCTCATTGTTTCCTTGTTGGAGCAGTTTGAGCTGGATTCTTGTGTAAATGATGGTGGCAACCTAGGTTATGGTTGCCACCACTGCTGAAGTGCAGAGTGCACACACCAAATGCATTCCTTCTCCCGCTCAACCTTGTGAAAGGTTATGAGCCCTGAGCGCATCCCCAGCGCTCATGGACCGAACGAATGCTGCTGATATCCTTGTCGTGGACCCACTGCTGCTGTGCTCGCCGATTTCTGCGAGAAACGGACTGATTTGACCGACCGACCGAGTGGGGGCCACGCTGGACCCATCCGTCACCACAACGACGACAATGACAACTGAAACTCGAACCACCACCACCTGAAACGTGCTGCATCCGCTTGAGACAGTGCGACACCGATTTTTTCGACTCGATTTCGACGATTTTTGCCAACTTTCGACCTGCACCATGACTGTCACCATGACCTCGTCTGTCTCAGTCAAAACGCCAATCTCCAGCCAACCAGCGACAATTGAGATGCTCAAGGCCAATGGCTCGAACTGGCTGACGTTTGCCAACCGTTTTCTCGGCTTTTTGACTGCTGACCAGCTTGAAGACCTGCTCGAACTCAAGTCCTTCAAGGTTTTGGTTGATGCCGATTTCGAGGTCATGTCACTGCAACAGCAAGAGGAAATGACGGATGCACAATTCAAGAAACTCATTGAACTCGACTCAGACGTCAAGTTTGTTGCCGACGCGATCTATTGGAACAGTCCTGTGGGTGCTGAATGCAAGAAGTGCATGGCCCACAACAGCTACAAGGCCAAATCGTGCATCTGGAGCATCATCAAGGTCGTTTTGCTGTCTGCCGTTGCGTCTGAACTCCTGCTGGTCTTCTTGGACGCCACCTGTGTCGCCGATGCGTGGGTGCTGCTGCATGCTCGTTTTGACAAGCGTTCCGCACAAGCTCATCTCGCCAATGTCAAGGGGCTGTTCACAAAGCCTATGTCAGGCTCTGGTGCTGTGGTGGTTTGCGAGCACATTGCCGATTTGCAACGCCGTTTTGACATGATTCAGCGCCATGAACGTGCCAAGTCGTCCTCGCACCTGCACACCGACTTTGCCGACTCATTCTTGGTCCTCGCACTGCTCTCCTTGCTGCCACCTGAGTATTTGCCAATGGTGCTCTCCTTGGGCGAGCGCTATGAGGAAATGGCAATCATCGAATTACAGACAATTCTTGAGGGGGCTACCGACCAGCTCGAATGCAGCTCTGGGACTGAGACACAGGCGCTTGTTGTGACGAAGCGCAAGGACACGAACGCCTGTCACAACTGTGGCAAGATTGGTCATTATGTGCGCTTCTGCCTGAACCGGGACCACCAGCACAAGAACGGCGCTGAAACCACGAACTGGCGCAAAAAGAAGGGCGCGAATGTTGTGGCCAAGGACGGCGACGAACATGCAATGGTGCATTTGTCAGTGGACGAGTATGAGCGTTTGATGGCGTCTGCCTGTGGTGCAGACGCCGCTGGTGTTGTTTTTGGTGCTGCTGAATTTGACGGATTTGCGCACTACCCGATTGTCGCCCTCTGCCCCGAAATCGTGAGACTTGAACGTCAAAGCCATCAGGGCATGGCGACGCCGCCCGGCACGTACCCGCCCATCATTCATGTCAATGCATCGAATTATCAAGGACCAGATCCTCACCATCATCGTGCGCGCGCGCTGATGCCTCTGTCAGCGCGCGCATGTCTTGCACAGAGCCCGAAAGTCGACTCGGCCGCTGGCGCGCACTTTTGCGGCGACAAGTCGCTGTTTGCTACACTCAACAACATGCGGCCTGGCGAAGGGTTCCTTGTCTCACTGGGTGACCACCGCATGTGCCATCTGATTGGTAAGGGCATGATGCGCATCCGCACGCCTTTGGGCAACATTGTTCACCTTGACCCAGTCTGGTACATACCTGGCTTCAAGACGCTTGTCTCAGTCTCTGAGCTGTACGATCGGACTGCTGTGCAAGTCATCTTCGGGGATCAAGACGTCCAGTTCGTGCATTGCAAGACAGGAGATCTGCTTGCCAAGGGTGTGCAGCATGGGGATACGTGGATTGTCCCAGGCATGTGCAAGAAGGGACCAACCAAGGATGCATGGGTGCTCGACGTTTGGGGTAAGCGACCTGTTGGTGCGCATGTCGCCAATGGGGTCAAGAAGGTGTCACTCGCCGAGCTGTGGCACGTGCGACTATTTCACGTTGGTCATGATTGCATTTCGGCTGTGTGTACACTCGAGCATGGCGTCAAGGACGACGTGGGTGTGGCCAAGCTGCTACACAAGTGCATGACGTGACTTGTGGCCAATGCGCGCAGCCAGCTGCATCCGCTGTGCCATTTGCATGCGAATCGACTATTTGGCGTCCTCCATGCTGATTTGGTGTTGATGAAGACGGTCAGCATGGGGGGTGTCAACTACTTTGCGACAGTCACAGACAAGTACTCACGCTGATGCTTCGTGCTGCTTCTTTGGTGCAAGGACAACTTTGGACTGCAGTTTCTCAATTTGCTGAAGCACGCCAAGTCGTTCTTCAGCATGTCTGCAGGCCAGCTGCACAGCGACCATGGTGGTGAGTTCATTGGCAACAGTTTACGCTCGATTCTGCTCTCATGTTGCATGCACTTGTCGACAACATCTCCGAACTCGCCAGAGTCAAATGGGCTTGCCGAGTGGATGCAGGGTGTGCTCAAGTCGATGGTGCGAGCAGCCATGATGGCCGCCAAGGCGCCAGATTCCCTCTGGCCAGAGTGTGTGTGCGCAGCATGCTATGTGCGCAACCGTGTGCCAAGTGACTTGCTTGGTGGTCACTCGCCTTACCAGGTTGTTTTCGGCACATCGCCCAACATGTCAAAGTGCAAGGTGTGGGGCTCACTTGGTGGCGCTGTTGTTCCGACAACGCAGGCGCGTCCAGGCGTGTCTGGATTTGCTGCAGGTGTGGCAGTGCGCATGGTTGGTTATGGAGACGAGTTGCCGTGGGTCATGCGCGACGGCTACTGCATGTGGGATGGACAGAAGGTGTTTGTCACACGCGATGTCAAGTTTGCTGAACAGCTCTGTGTTGCAGAGTCACGTGTTGTTGCTGGTGCTCCTTGCATGTTGCCGTCGGCCAAGGTCAAGGTTGGGTCACCTGTGCAAGTTGATTTGGGGTCACTGGACGTGCCGCCGACTGTGGTCAATGGTGTTGGTGGCAATGAAGTTGTTGAAGAAGAGATCAGGTGTGGTGCGCGGTGTGATCAAGTTCAAGTGCCTATGGCGGTTCCAGATCAACTTCCCATGGTCAACCTGATTGCCAAGCTCCCACTGGCAGGGCCAGCGTTGGAGCGCGATAATCTGCAAGTCAGCGAGAGGCCTGGTTTGCTGCAGGTGGACCAGGGACCGATGGGGGTCCTCGCAGACGTGGGGGAGCCTGGTCATCAGGCCGATGCGCCAGAAGTGAGCGATGGGGGTGTTGGTGCTCTTGGACATGATGCTCAAGCGCCCATCGCGTGGCAATTGCGCCATTTGCGTGGCCTACAGCCCGAAGTCGCTTGCTGTTTTGATCCTGATGCCATTGCCTGCGTCTGCAGTACGCCCGACGTGGGGGAGGTGGATCCTGAACCTAAAAGGGGCGTTGAACATGCTGCTGATGCAGTTGAGAAAGTGCGTGTGTTGCAGTTGAATAGTGATTGCACTGACACTTTGGCCCCTCTTGTTTCTTCCCTAGCTGGCCCTGGCGTTGACTCAGGCTTGCCCCTGTCCGGAATTGTCGATCTTGATTTGCCAACACTGTTTCTACATGTGCACCCAGACTTGGATCTCAGCAAGTCTGTTGAGTCAGCAAGTGCAGTGCTTGCATGCATTGCTGCGGCTCAAGTTGGCGCCCAGGGTGCAGTTTGGAAACCCAAGACGGTCGAGGAAGCGCTAGTGCACCTGGACTGGCGCACTGACATTTGACAAGTACAACTCACTCATCGAGAATGGGACATGGGTGCTCATCAACTGCCACCCAGGCGACAAGGTGATGCACTCCAGTTGGATCTTCAAGTGGAAACTCAGGGCAGACAGAAAGCCTGTGCACACCAAGTCGCAACTTGTTGCCAAGGGATACACGGCCATTCCAGGCGTGCACTACACGGACACATTTGCACCCATTGCGTTGTTTTTGACACACTGCATCTGATCCTGTTGCTCGCCACGTATCTCAAGGTCCAGCTGCTGCAGCAATCGTGCAGGTTTGTGGGTGGGTTCGTGGGCCAGTCGTGCAGGTTTGTGGGTGGGTTTGCCAGCTGGTCGTGCAGGTTCACAGGTGGGTTCGCCGGCTGGTCGTGCAGGTTTGCAGGTGGGTTTGCTGGCTGGTCGTGCAGGTTCGCGGGTGGGTTCACCAGCCAGTTGTGTGGGTTCGCAGGTGGGTTTGCTGGCCAGTCATGGCCATGATGACGCGGTTGCAGCGGAAGGATTCTTGGTACAGCGTCAATAATAGACGGCCACTTGCTGGCCTCGTCAATGTTGAGTTGTGCGGTTGCATAGGTCAAAATGCAAGGAAGACAGATAACGTGTACTTCAGTGCATGTGCCTTCAATCGAGCAAGGAGGGCGTTCTTTTGTTTGTGAACGACAGATGATGCTCCCCTGAGAATATCGCGGTACAATCGCGCGTCAAATGTTGCTGCACATCCATCGTGGGCGCTGTAGTGGAAGCCATTGATGAGTACAATCGTCTTCTCAAAGAGCATGGGGTGGCAGTTCAATGCGTATTCCAGCATGTTGCATCTATGGTGGAGGCGATGAGGACGAGGGAACAGACATGCAGACAGGGAAGGAATATGTGCACATTATCATAAATAAAGCACTTTGGCATCTTTGCAAACCGCGTCACCAAAATCTGAGAATACGGCTGTCAGTTTATGCCACAGACAATGCAAAACCACAAAAAAAAAAAACACATACCTCAAAAAGGGTGCGTGGGGATTCAGCGTCTGTCATGGTTTGCCAGCCAAGGCAATTGTGGCAGCGTGGGCACCAGAGCAAGAGAACGCCGGGCCCAAGCTTCCCAGCTTCCTTGGCATATTTTGGGCATGGTGGATTGCAGTGGAGCTTGACGTGTGGAACTTGCCGACGAACCAGAAGGGTGGGGAACACAGATCCAGTCTTGAGCGTTTTGTTCCAATCAATTGTGTCATGTGTGCCGCCTTGTGAATTGGGATTGACAACATCAATGAGCTCGAGGCCAGGTTGCTCATGCAGTCAGTTGATCTTGGCAAGAGCATTCGAGATGAATGCAGTGAACAGGGCAGTGGCAACTTGGTGAGGTGTTTGTCGGTTCTGTGCACAGAGCGTACCGAGTGGGCCAGTGCATGCTTGTGCACTCAGAATCGTGCTGCACGAGATCACCAAGTCAAAAAGCTGTGACAAGATCAGTGCGTCACGTTCGAGATGTGCGTGGAGCTGGCCATCAGGCGCACCATGACCACCACGATGGCACAAGTCGTGCAGAGCAGCACACACTGCATGCGGGATCAGGTTGCTGAGTGGCGTGCAAGTCTTGCTGCTGTGGATCGAGTTGATGAATGGCTTGAGCTGGTTGGAGGGGACCAAATCATGCATGTCCGCGACAATCACTGCAAGCAGCTGCACAATCATGGTCGAGTCCACAGTGAGGCACTGCACGAGCACGAGATTGGCCGCCACAAGGCGGATTCAGTCCAGCTGCTCATCAGTGATGTTGCCATCTGGCGTGTCATCATTGTCAACAACAACAACACCATCTGCGTCATCAAGTGCAATTGCAAGCGAGATGCGCCAATGGATGGCCACACGAAGTGCCTTCACAAATGTTTCCTCATGGCCATGCTTGGGCGGATCGACATTGCGATCTGTGCGAACTGATGCATGGTGCACCAACTCTCCACCAGACCATGGCTGCTGAAGCGTCTTGAGCTGTGACGTTGCAATCAAAAGGACGATTCCATCAGCCGTGACCAGCTCAAGCTTTTCCCCAGGCGGGCACATGCAATTGAAGATGGTGGCATCAATGTGCATCAGGTACACGAATGCTGCGATCCATGATGGCAGTTGTGATCGAAGCCCATTCCACGTTTTGGTCAGGCCCACAACCTCGTTGGGCAGTGCGCTAAGAATAGCAATGTAGTGCGCGACCTTGGCCACCCACCATGACAAGACAGATGCACCTGACTCGCGAAACAGCTCGAGATACTCAAGGATCAGCTCAAACGCAAGCAGCGTGATGTTGTTCATGTTGACAATGCCGAACTCGCGCCCATCCCATGGTGCGACAAAGGCACAGGCCATGCAGCGCCATGTGAGCAGCTGCACAGGCTGTGCATGTGCAAGCATGAAGACAGTTGCATCAAACGATGTTCTGGCGCACCGCAACCCACACTTTGCACATGATGGGGTGTGTGGGACAGCAAGCACAATGCCATGCGCAATCTCATCCACGAGGGCTGCTGCATTCAAGAAATGCTGCACGAACCATGCCATGCCCTTTATGGATCAGCCTTGCCGCATGACGTTGAGGGCCGTGTCACAATTGATATTGCTGGTGCACAGGTATGGCACAGACGACACAATGCGGGTGGGTTGTGCGGGTTGATTGGCACCTGCTTCAACACCAACAGGATCAACATCAGCGTCGACACAAGCATCATTGACCACCAGGTCGTCATCAGCATCCACCCTGCCGCCCTCGTCGCTTCCCAACCCGTCTGGAACCACAGTGCCAACTGCCAAGGCGGCAAAATCAGGAGAGGTGAGGGAGGAAAGCCGCCTTGTGCATTGGAGGTGTGCGCATCTGCCCCTTGTGGTGGAGGAACAGGTGCCACACACAAGCAAGAAGGCGCGCTGTGACGTCTGGATGCACAGGACAGCTTGGAGCACACCCTCATCGTGGTCGTAGTAGAGCAGCGCCTTGTTGTATTGGCTGAGCATTGGGTTGTGAGGGTGGCATTGGCGCTGTGGAAGTGAGAATTGAGCAACCGCAAATGGGCCAGGACGACTGTGATCAAGAGACAGTTTGCATTGTCCATGCGCATTTCAAAACAAACGCGACAAAATCTTGGCATGCGTTTCGATGATCATCATGGGTGATGCCAATATGGCCTTGACATCCATGAGCTGGTCAACAACAATGTGGAGCACATGCACACATGACAAGAACGTCGTGAGCAGTGACAGTGCACACTCACAATCACTGCCGTCAATCCTTCCTGCCTCGAGACCACCATGGAGAGCAACATCATAGAGCCCACTAGATGGACACGAGCTGCAGGCAGCACATACGTGCGGACACCCCTCAATGAGCGTCTTGAACAACAGAACGACGGCAAACTTGCCATTCTCCTTGACAGCAGCAGAAAAGGCAGTATTCGCATAGAGGCAATGCACCAAGTCTTGTTTGTCAACATAGTCATGTACTGCCCAGATGCAGATGGCACGATCTGTGGGGAAGCTGGGGAGATGGATGATGCGCTTGCCAAAAGTGCAGTGGTCGATTTTCATTGCACGGAAACTGTTTGAGATTGATGATCAGGGGCAATCCAACATGCTCGCAGCATTTCATGCAGATGTACTCGAGCTGAGCAAGTGGATCATTTTGAAGTGCACGCCCAGGGTCAGCACCAAGGTAGAGTTTGGGCGTGACAGAAATCGGTGTTGCAGCTGGCAGGAGGGGTGGAGAAGGCAGTGGCAGCTGCAGTGGTGGCAATGGCAGTGGCAGTGGAGGGTGCATGTCCATGGGGCCGTTGGCATTGTGAGCATCTTTGACTTGAAGAGCATTGTTTGCAACTGGAGCAGTGGGATCTGCAGGAGGACTGGCAGCAGGTGGGCCTGGTTGACTGGGCAGGATTGCCATCAAGGTAGACAACTGGGTCTTGCAGCTGTCCTTCTGGATTGTGTATGCATTCTTGTACGCCTTGAGGACGAGTCTGTTTGGCTCCATGGTTGTCATGTTCAGTAGAATGTGCTGTGATGACGATGACAGCAATGGTGGAGTGGTGGAGCAGTGATTGCTGAGTTGTTGTGAGGTGGAAATTCACGTTTTCTCACTTGTCAATGACATGGACAAAACTTGGCGAATGCAGCGAGCCTCGACAACTCGATGCCTTTGCATTCTCACGAAATTGCATTCAAAAATTGCCGCAGAGCAACAATTTGATTGCACGCTGATCGATACAGCCACGATTCTGAGCAGGACAACCTGCTGGCAATATGGCTCTGCATGCCGGCAGTGGAGAGACCTGGCAATCACAAAAGGATAAAATAGCAGAGCACGCGCATGCAGGGGAAGCGCACATGGCTGCAGCAACTGCAAGGAAACGGCCATGCAGTGGTCCGTGCTGTCCCAAGCATGGCAACCACTGCCAATGGCCCCCACGGACCGCTGCAGGCCCGCCAATCGCAGGAACAGGTTCGCGCGACCTGCCATCATTGTTCCATTCCATCGGCGCGGGGCTGGTGGCCACGCAGCGGTCAGTGCAGGCGGTTGGGGGGCCACATGGACCCAAGCGTGGTGACAACTGCCAATGGCCCCCACGGACCACCACAGGCCCGCCAATCGTAGGAACAGATTTGCGTGACCTGCCATCATTGTTCCATTGCGTTGGCGCAGGGCTGGCGGCCACACGGCAGTCAGTGTGGGCGGTTGGGGGGCCGCACGGACCTGAGCATGGCGACAACCACCAACAGCCCCCACGGACCGCCGCAGGCCCGCCAACCGCGGGTACAGGTTCGCGCGACCTGCCATCATTGTTCCATTGCATTGGTGCAGGGCTGGCGGCCGCGCGGCGGTCCATGCGGCCCCCCAACCACCTGCACGGACCTGAGTGTGGCAACTGCCGCCAATGGCCCCTACGGACCGCTGCAGGCCCACCAACTGCAGGTACAAGTTTGCGAGACCTGCCACCATTGTCCCATTCCATCGGCGTGGGGCTGGCAGTCATGTGGATGGGGCAGGACGAGTGGGTGGTGCTGCAGCAGCAAGCATTGGTGCACCTGCAGAAACATTTGGCACAGGCAGGGACTGCAGCTGCTGAGAATATCATTGTCGAGCATCATTTTGCAGCATGTATTGCGCCAGACGGGTGGGTGTAGCGTGCACACGCAGTGGTTTTTGGTGGGTGGTTTTTGTGTTGCAGTGCAATGAGAGGTAGTGGTTTGAACCAGGTGGCCCATGTGAGTGACAACGATCTGGTTCTAGTTCAACGATCTGAATGTTACAATCTCAATGATCTAACACTATTGGTCAGGCTAACTACATACACGAGCCATGCGTGCAGTACCATGATCATGTGGTCATGTGGTACAGGCATCTGTGCATTTCGACAATGTTGTTGCAGTCAAAGTTGCCACTTGGTATACAGTCAGACTGCTGGTGCAGTGAACCAAATTGAGTGCATTGGTTGCCAAAGTTGTTGCAGTATGTCGGCTGTGGCTTCAGAGCCACCAGGTCAATGTCCATTGGGTCGTCCAGCCCCATGGTGTGGCCAATTGAGTGCGCTTTGAGCAATGCCTGGACAATCTCCTGGCGCATCAAGTGTTCACATCTGTTGCCCGCCTTCTGGACCTGGCCAAGAGCATGGACCAATTCTTTGTGAGCTCAAGAGTTGATGCGTCCATGCAACAGGCGGAAGTACTTGGCATCAGACATGTTGCTGACATGGCTGGCATGCCCATCAAATTGTTTCAACAATTCGAATGGGGGCATCTTGCCCTGCCACAACCGTTCGAGCGCCTTGTACAAGTTTGTGCCAATTGTCAAGGGCACAGAGTAAGTGTGGAGCATGTCAATGACCTCAGTCCAGTGCATTGTCGGAATAGGCTGCGCCATGCACCGCCAAAATGCAATTGCCTCGCCAGAGAGTTGCCCAATAACAAATCTGATCTTGTCTTGTTTGGACCAGCCACAACCATCAAGGTAGAGTTCAAGCTTGAGCTGGAAAGCGTCCAGAGCACCAATGTCATAAGAGCCATCAAATGTCAGCTTGTCCATGGCCTGGTGGACTGAGGTTGAGCAATCTTGACTGGCAAGAAGCAGCTACAGCAGTTTTGGAAGCAACACGAGCAGCAGTGGCACCCATACTCATCCAGATAGACTGTGCTGCCACATTTGCAATGGATTTGTGTGGCTTGGGAAGTGTTCCATCATGCGAGACTTGCCAATAGCTCTTTTCCTTGACAGCATTATTGACAAATGCGACATGGGTATCATTGGTGGCATTGTGCTGGAGCTCTGCTTCACATCATGTGTGGTGTTTTTGATGGGACCATTGGCAATGTGAGCGTGCAGTGGGCTGGGACACAAGCCAATACCATCACTCAGCAGGAACAAGTCCAGGTCAAGGAGTTGATGGGCAAGCCATTGTCAGTGATGATGCAGTGTGGCAATCCAAACTTGAGTATGACCTTTGTGAGGATGGTGACCATGCACTTGGTTGTATTCTTGGGCATCATGACATACCACACATAGCAAGAGTAGGTATCTTGAATGACGAGAACATAGCAGTTCTTGGTCTTGGACTTGGGGAGCAGACCCCAATAGTTGACAGTAAGTTTCTCCATGGGTCTGGTCATTGAGAGCAGGTTGAGTGCACAGTTAGTCTTGGATATGGTGCACTTGGACGTGAGGCATGCACAAGCACACATAGTTGGTGACGTTATCATCAAGCTTGGACCACCAGAAGCAAGTGTGGATGCAGGGTGTTGTCTTCTTGATGCCTTGTTGTGTGGCTGTGGGATGGTTGTGCACAAGTGCAAGCACCTTCTAGATGAGCAACCCAGACACCATGAGTAACAATGACATGCATCAAGCAGTAGAGGCTGCCATTGACAAGGTGGAAGGGTTTGCACAGTGTGTCAAGGAGATCCTTACAAATCACATCAAGCTTGTTCATTGTGCAGTGAGTCAAGTTAGAAATTGGCCAACACAGCCAAGTTGATGGCATTGACAGCTGCAAGCACAGTGAGCTCAAATATTTCAGGCTCTGGGCCCCCTCAGAAAGTGTCACTGTTCACAACAACACATTGGCAACATGGTTCAGGACACTGGGTACACAAATAACTTGAAAATCATACTGCTTGAGCTGCAGCACCCAGCACAAGAGGCGTGACTACAGGTCCTTGGACAAGGGCACTATGATCAGTGAAGACCATGAACTTGGCACCCCCAAGGTATAGGCGCAATTTCTTGATCACCCAGACGATGGAGAGGTCCTCAAGGTCAGTATTACCATAGCAGCTCTCAGGGCCAGTGAGTGTACATGACAAGAATGCAATTGGTCAGTACCAAAGCATAGTCGAGCACAGTGCAATCAGGTACTGCTGCATCAGGCACACACTATGGCTGTTTGTGCTTGCATTAGTCCAGAGGTGGAACTTGCATAAGAAGTTGGGGGTAGGTGAGCATTGGCACAGTCAAGGGCTTTTCCTTGAGCAAGTTGAACATGCTCTGGCACTTGTTGGTCCACTTGAACTTGGTGCTGGCCTTGCAGAGGTTAAAAAGTGGCCAATGGACAAGAACCCTTTGACAAACGAGTGGTAGAAATTGACTGCACCCAGGAAACTCAATAATTTGGGCAAGTCCTTGGGCAGCAGAAGTGCATGCATGGCCTCAACCTTGGCCAGGTCCATTGTGACACCACCCTGGAGACAGTGAACCTGAGGAACGTCAGCTTGTGGCAACCAAACAAGCACTTCATGAGCTTCAGCAAGATGGAGCGCTCATGCAACTGGTCAAACACGTTGTGCAGCATGGAAAAATGCTTGTCAAAAGTGGCTGTCATGACCACAATATCGTCCAAGTAGTTCTGCACATGTAGGACACCTTGGAGCACTGCACGCACACAGTGCTGGAAGACCAACAGTGCCATGGCCAAACCAAATGGCAAATGCATAAACTTGTAGAGTACAAACGCCATGTCCTTGCACAATTTGGGCACAAGCAGTGGCTACCTACAGCCAGAGAGCATGTAAATCGTCATGTAGTAGATGCAGCTGTGGAACTTGTCAAGCATGTTGTTGACGACATGTAACAGGTGCACGTTACACTCAATGATGTGGTTGACATGTTGATTGTCAACACAAAAGCAAACCAAGCCATTGGGTTTCAGTACAACAGTAACTGGGCTGGCCCATTTGCTATGTGACTTGACAACAATGCCCACAGCTTCCATCTTGACAAACTCAGCCATTATGACAGCACACACAGCAGGCACATTCTGGTATGATGGAAACAACATGACATACGTGGTGAGCAGGTTGATGAGCTTGCTCTTCTCAATCTTGAAGAACACAGGACTGACAAGTGACTGCTCAATCATTTGGTGGTTGTGGAACCTGACAACTGGCAGCTCCTCAACCTACAGCTCAGAAATCGTGGCAGCCAGCTTGTCAAGCTCCGAGAACAACAGGGGTTGTGAGCACTGGTGGATTGGGAGCATGACAGTACAAGTGCTGGCCTTGAGCACAACTGTGTCCCTGTTGAGGTCAATCTGCACATGATGTGCAGAGAGGACGTCAATGCCAAGAATCAAGTCGTGTGAGAGCGGAGCACAAAGGCAGGGAACAAGAGGGTCACATTCTTCATTAACATCAAGTTGATGTGACCAACAGGCAGTGCACAACTGGAGAGGGCCAACAATTTACACAGCATCCTGGGCCCCTTGACATTGAGCCTGAGCAAGTGCACAAATTCCTTGCTCACAATGGTTATGGTGGCACCTGAATTGACAAGGAATGCAATAAGACAACTGTCAACTGACCCTTGAGCAGACACACCAGTGGCATGTTCAGTCATGGTGGCAATTGTGGCAATCTGGCTGTCAATCAACATGTGTGCCCCAGCTGGAACAGAACCCTTGACCTTGGCATCTGCAACAGGGACGACCAGGCTGTTATGGAAGTCATGGGCATCATGGGTGTCAGGAATGGCATGGTGATGACATCAATGGCTACATTGATGGCAACTGCCAGCTTGCCCTAACCCTTGTCCTTGTGGTTTGAGCTATTGAGATTCTGCTTGGACTTGGATACTGCACTGCAAGGACCCACATGCAAGAGAAACCAACACAAATGAAGGCGCTGACAAGAGGAATCACGCCAAAAGTGATGAGTAAATGAACTGTTGTAAATACAGCTATCATTGCAGGTTGGGCGCATCAGTGTCAGTTGGCAGTGGAGAGGGCGTGTTGTTGATGATGAGGTCTGTGGGCCATTGATGACAGTGGTGGTTGAGTTGAAGATGATGGTGATGTGCAGGGAACTGTCAGCACCAGACAGACGGCCAACAAGATGGGGATGTGCACTTGCCAATTGATGACCAATCAATATGTGCCCACTCCCATTGGCTGAAGGGCAGTTGCAAGGGCTGTCAGACGACCCTGTCACAAGACTCAGGCGGAAAGTCAGGCAGGGGAGGAGCTACACCTGGGCTGGCAAGTCTTGGCCAGAGACAATAAATACATGCCAGCCCTGTGACCCCACCCAGTCAGTGTCCAGCCCATACCGTCATTCTCCACCTCATTTCAACCATCTTGGGCCATAGTGTGTGGGCCAAGCAATCAGCTTCCACAATGTTGACAACAGCAGTGATAGTATGGTGCACGCCCACCCAGTCACATCAGAATTATTGTTGTTGGCCATAATAAAACTTTTGTGGCCTATAGCCGACTGCAACATTCACCCACCCAAGCTCTAACTTGCTGCATTACAACCGCCAATCTGCGCCATATATATGGTGTGCTTTTGGCCCTGATCCAACAACATCATGGAACCGACCACCATTGTCGACCATTTCCATGCCACCCAAGTCCCCCAAGAGCCAGGCTGCAATGTGGCGCGAGGTGCTGAAGCATGAGCGACCTGCCAGCGCATAACCAGACCCAGTGAATGCAAAATATCGAACAGTTGAACCCAAACCCCCATCTGAACTGTCCATGCCTTGCCTGCCTCCCTGTGTCATCCCCACTGACCAACCCAGCATCATGAGTGTCAATGTGCAAACTGAAATCTTGCTGTTGTGCTTGGACTTAGTGAGTGTGGCGTTGTTTGCAGATGCTCAGCCTACACCCTTAACCACCAGTTTCAAGCACCCACTCCTTGCTGTTGCTGCAAGTGCTGCACGTCGTCAACTGCCCTCTTTTCCACCTGATTTCTCGCTGCACTGGCCGCCCTTGGCTGCTGCACTACATGGTACTTGCATGTCAATGTCATGTGCAATGCCAGCACTGTGCTCCACCCATGCGCGAATTTTCCTGGTGCTGGTTCACCCACTGTGCTGACCGCCACCATCTGCATGTGACCTGTAGCATTGCCATTTGGCAGTACATGTGCCCCTGGGCCTGATGAGGCCATGGACATCAATGACCTGGATGTGGCTGTCATGCTGCATGGGACCCATGCCATTGCTGCTCCTCCTTCCACTTCTCCTCCTCCTCCTCCCAGCGCTGCCACCACATGCTCTCCACCCAATGGTGTCACACTGGACCCACCTGCTGTAACCCTGGCACCTGTATCACCCACAGCCATCTGTGCGCCTACCTCTATGGCCTCTGGCAGTGTTGTTGCTGCTGCTGTGCCAATCACTGCTGCAGCACTTAGTCTTGCATCTGCAGCAGCAGCAGCACTTGGCGTCGCATTGATTGCCACAGCAGTGTGTGCTGTCTCATCTTGTGTGCTGTGTGCAGCCAGTGGGCCTGCATTGACACAAGCCACTGCCCACCTGCTGACCACCATGGACAGCATTGTCCTGATGCTGCTTTGCCCATCCTTCCCACCCAGTGTTGGCACTGCTCTCATTGACCACCTCACTCATGGACATGGTGGTTGTGGCAGTGGCAATTGCAGTGGTGGCGCTGTGCCAGCAGCCTAGGCACACAATTGCTTGATGACGCCCAACAAGCCATGCACCCAACTTGAGTGCACATCCAACAAGATCAGCAAGCACAAGCACAAGCATTACATGGACTTGCTTGTGTGAATGACTGCTGAGGTGCCCCTCTGCTGCTTGTCCAACTGGAATGGGTGGGACATTGTGCATTTGATGTTGATGCAGATCTATGTGATGCTGCACTTGGATAACATTGTGTTGGCAGTTGTGGCCAAGGAGGCCATTTTGAAGGTCTGGGGCAATGGACTAGGGCTCAAGCACAAGAAGTGCCTGCTCCTGATTTGGGTCTGCTATTTTGCCGAATACAGCCAGGTCTATGATGACCATCATCAGCACAGCCAAGAGGTCAAGTCATTTGTCTTTGACAAGGACATTGCCAGGCTGGCTGATGTGTGGCTCAATGTGCAGCTGTCTGGCACCATCACACTGATGCAATTCACTGAGTGGGTGCACAACAAGGTCATGCTGGTCATGCATGAGATGGATGCATTGGGGTCAAGGTATGGCAAGGTGCTGGAAAAGATTTCACTCAAGTGGGTGCAGTGGGTGATGTGCTCGCACAGGTGGGAGTACAGCAAGGACAGCACTGGCGCATGGAGCAATGGTCATGACTGAGCCAATGTGGTTGATGACTGCCATGGTTATGTCAGTCTGATCCACATGTGTGAGAACCAGATGCGCGTGGTTGGCGAGAAGGGCAAGATTGTGGACCTGGACCTGGTGCAGATGCAGCACAAGTTGCTGCTTGTGCCAGTATTCCATGAGTCAGTCTTTAGCACCAATGACTCCAAGTGGCAGTACTGGAAGAAGAAGGGGCGCTACCAGCTGGCCAAGAAAAGCAAGGGCAAGGGTTTGATGTGCTTAAAGTTCGTGTGCCCATGCCATGGTGAGGTGAAGCTGCTGCCCAGCCAGATTGTCAAGCGCATGGATGGCATGCCATTCAAGAACACCAAGGGTGAGGTTTCAATGTTGTGCATCATTCATGACTATGGCAAGGATGGGTTCTGGATGGGCGAGATGCTCAATGACCAGATTGAGAACAAGTTTTTGCCAACATTCATGGTGCTCCATGGCAATTGGCATGGGCAACATGTCAAGATGCTTGTCATGCTCAATAACACAGTGGGTCACAAGGTATTCCCCCAAGGACATGCTCCTGATGTGCAAGGTGATCAGCTGGGATAATGGCAAGAAGGCGCCACGCATGTGCACAGGGTGGTTCATGTGACCTGACAGGCAGCACATTGAGCAGTGCATGCTCAATGTGTGTGGTGAGCCACAAGGATTGACAAGTATTCTTGAGCATGGGTTGATGTGGCCAGGATTGTGGGTGGAGTGTGATCCATGCAAGGGCGCTTACAAGGAGGATCTGCTGCAGTACATGTGGTCTGATTGCTGCCAAAAGCGGCTGCTTGTGTTGCAGCCAGACTTCAAGGAGCAGAAAGGTTTGATTGAGATGATGCTCAACAGTTGGGGCCACTTGGCCCTGCTGTTGCCCAAGTTTCACCCTGAGTTAAATTGTGCATCCTCTTTTTTTTCTCAGTGGTGGCGATTGATATGAGCTGACTCTCTCCCATTCTTTCCATAGCTTAGAGTGGTTCTGGGCCAGTGCAAAGCAGTGTGTTCTATCCAACCTGTTCCTGATGGTGACAAACTGGACGTGACTGACCTCTTTTCCTCCTTGTCCCTGCACAGGTATGCCCACAAGCACTGCAAATACTCGTTCAAGGAGCTCAAGCGCATTGTGCCCATGGTGCTCAACTTGGTTGATGCTGACATGATTCACAAGTACTACTGCAAGTTGTGGCAGTTCATCTCGATTTACGAAATGCGCGTTGGGTTGGTGCATGCGGCCGAGTATCTTGTGAAGATGTACAAGTCACACTGGCTCATGCCTGAGAATGCACTTGCGGTCACAATTGCAAAGCTCTTGAGCATCCCCAACCATGAAGTGTACCAGGACCATGTGCTCAAGGAGCTGCAGGCCGCCGAGCAGGCCGACAATCGGCATGGGACGTGAGGGCGATGTATTTCGTCTTGATTTCGATGTGCGTCGGCGTGGTGTCGGTGAGTTTTGAGGTGTAATACATGGTCGGTTCCATGATGTCGTCGGATCGCTGCCAAAAGCACACTATGTATTGTTCACGCGTTGAAGAATGCAGTGCGGCAAGTTAGAGCGTGGGTGGGTGTGATTTGCGGTTGGCTATAGGCCGCAAAAGTTATATTCCGGCCAACGACAAAAGTTCTGACACGACCAGGTGTGCGTGCACTAAACTGAGCTTCCATGGTACCCTGACCGCCTGCGCGACTGCCTGCACAACGTTCTCTCCAGTCGCTTGTACCTGGCCACGCCATTGCTCTGCACCATAACCACCAAGTTTCGCCAGCTCCAACCCAACCATCTCAGCGCTGCTGCCAGCAAGTTTTGCAAGCTGCCACCCGCTCGCTTCCCAGCAACGCTCTCGGCCGTGATCAACTTTCTCGCTGTGCACGCTCTCAAACTCCTGCGCACGCACCTGCAACACCGACGCTGCAACATACTTCAACCCGCCCGCTATGACCAAGTCCAGCGACACGCTCATCTCGCCCGTGCCCGGCGCCGCCGTGCGCTTGATCCTGTGTCGCCACGGCGGTATGTGCCCCGAACCTCTGAACGCATCGTTCGCGCACCTCGTCACCCCGCACTGATCACGGTTGCGCACAGAAACGGCGCTCAACGCCGCACACGTTCTGCAGGGCTCGGGCGTCGACGCTCCGCTCAACGACCGTGGTCTGAAGCAGGCCGACGCTCTGGGTGAACGGCTCGCGTCGGAACCCGTCGACTGGGTTGTGTCGAGCCACTTGCTGGTGCGAATCCGCTCGGTGGTTGTTCTCGCTCGCAAGCCAGCCGGTGGTCTGACTGTGTTGACAAATTACTCGAATAGCGCGCACGGCAAACTGCCGATGCCATTGCCAAGTACCACCCGGAGGCTCTGCGCTCGGTACGTGTTCTTTCTCGTCTCTAGAGGAACAACAAAGCGTTGTGGAACTGATCAAACGCTGCTGCTCGGTATTCTAGTCGTACCCCGACTTGCGCGAAATCAGCTGGGGCGACCTTGAGGGCACCAAGGTCCCAGATCTCAAGGAAATGCATGCGGCGTGGAACAGTGGCGACTTTGACTGTGCGTGCACCTGCTCCTGATGGTCATAGGTCGCAAACCGATGAATTGGTGTTCCTTTTCGTTTTCCCATCACCATCAGATGCCCTCCCGAATGGCGAGTCGCCCAATGTCGTGAGCAAGCGGTCGATTGCACAGCTCATGGAGATTGCCGCGACGGCGCTCGACCGTGCCGCCAAGGAGCAGTGCACCGTGACCGTGGCCATCGTGAGTACGTATTCACTTGGACGTGAATCGCAACGTTTCGTGTTCTCCTTGCTCGGTACTCACCTCGTCATCACGCGTGTAGTCCACGGCCGCCTGCTCCGCATCATGCTCGCACAGCTCTTGCACCAGTCGCTCTTTTTCATGAATGCGGCCACGCACACCAACTGCAACATCAACATCTTTGATATCGTCCCGCTCGACGCGACCCATCCAGCGCCGCCGCTCGCGGGCGAGATTGACAACACGGCATTCACGCACATGGCGCGTGTTCTGCACGCAAGCCAGTCGCTGAACGGCGTGCACTGCCAGCCGTTCCAACTGCTCGACCAGACTGTCGTCAAGAAGCATAGCGCCACGCGCGCCTACTCGGTCGAGCACGGGCAAATTGCGTCCGTGTGGAAGTCGGAGACGGTTGGGCGCGTCGTCGACAGCGTCAACGGGTACCTGTTTGTTGGCACGCAGATCAACGGCACGAAGCACTTGCTTGGCGTATAGGCGTGGGTTTATTTTTACCAGACGCGATCGTGGCCCGTGGCGGCCGCTCCGTATTCATTTTTGCATATCATGGCCAGTTTTTGCACGGTGTCAATGTATATTTTGGTTTTCAGGTGGACATTTGGCGCGTCATTGCGACTGCGGCGTCGACGGATCCGACATCAACGCGGCGGGCGCCGGCAGCGCCGTGGAAGGCTCGGCAGCGTCCTGGGCCGGCGCAGCTGCTGCTGCCGCCGCGCGCCTCGAGCTGTTCCATGAGGTGTTTTTCCTCCATTTCGCGCGAGCTACAAGATAGACATCGTTGATCTCAGTGCAATGCATCGTTGACCGTTTCAAAGGTCATGAAGCAGACGCACTGGCGCGAGATTTCCTCGAGGGCCGGCTGGAAAATGTAGACGCCCGACATGACGCCGACAGCCGCGACAAGGAAAGCGGGGAAACGATTCACAAAACCGGACATGGTTGGTTGGTTTGCGGCCAGTGGCAAGGATTCCGTCTCTTTGGTCCGTGTATTGCGGAAGGTTCGACGACGTGCCGGGCTTGGCGTCCTGCCCGAGTTCGCATTGATCGCGAGCGAAATCAACAGACCAGGAGAAATGAGAATGAGCTGGGAATGACGCGGACAACCCGGCAACATGTCAGCTGACGGTGCCTGACCTTGACGCACCCGTGGGCTGTGGATGCTCGCGACTTGCACCACCAATTCCGCGATCCTCAACTCAACTCATCACGGTGGACTCGTCGTAACCATGGCGTCGCCGACCATGGACGATTTCCGCTTTGACCTGCGCGCGCCGTGCGAGACCCTGCTCACCCACCTCGATGCCGCCGCGAACAACCTGCCCACCACGATTTCACCATGGATCCCATCACTTCACGCCATTCTCGCGGCCCCGGAACCGACGCGTCAACTCAAGCTCGCTGCCATCGACGCCCTCGCTCACTTGCTCGTCGATCCGACCCTCACGCTCGACTTGGTCACACTTCTCCGACCATTGCTCCTGGACTTAGTCGCTCGCATTGTCCATACGATGCCATGGGACGCGACGCCGACCCACAGCCCATATCCGTCCAGTGGCGGTAAACGCGCGCTGTCGGGGTCTCACAAGACCGGTGTGTACTCGAATTTGCTGGTGGCGATCCATCATGGTTGATCACGGTTCTGACTGTCGAGAATGTATCTAGCCGGCGACACCATGGACGTTGATGTGCCGTCGAGCTCCGCGTCGGCCGAGTTCTCGAACCACGAACTCATCTGTGTTGCACTGGCCAAAATTGTCGTGGCCGCGCCGCAAGTTCAACCGCACATCATCCACTATTTCGACACGCGGCAGTCGCCTGCCGACCGCCTTGCTTCTGCGACCGGGACGCCGTCCTTACCGTACGGTCTCCTGCTGCGTCATTCACGCCGTGGCGATTTTTGATTGACCATTCGTTTGGCTCGTCGATTCTCAGACTGTCCGACACGGTCGTCGAGGACCTCCTGTTGGCCACCTACCGCTACATGACGCACGTCCCCGCACTGCAACAGTGCTGGAACCTCGCGTTCCTCATCCCCTTGACGCACTCGGCCATCGTCACCGTCCGGGGACGATGCCTCGCCGCACACGTCCTCGCCACGGCCTACGGTCTCGCCGACAGTCATCGCGCGTCGCTCGTTGACCAGGCCGTTGCGCTCTATGGCCAGCTTGACCCGCCACCGGAATCGCACACTTACCGCTTTTTCATGCTCGAAGAGGCCGAGTTTGTCGAGTCGGTCCAACGGCAATATTTGCAGCCCATCCCGCGCGCCGACGAGGCCACCGCGATTTGGGTCACGGCCGACCACCTGTGCCCGTATGTCGTGGATGTGTGCGGCCTGCTGCTCCCGACTGACGCGCCGCACCGCGCACCGCAACCGCCGTCATCAGTGGCGGCCGCAGAACCCGGGCTGATTGAAACGCCGACAACGAGGAAAAACCTGGTCGCGATTGCCATGGCCACGTCGCTCGGGTCGCCCGTCCTGCTCGAGGGCGTCACCGGGTCCGGTAAAACGTGTCTCATCGAGGAACTCGCCATGCGACTCGGAAGTGCTTCGAACCTCGTCAAGATCCACTTGGGCGACCAGTCAGATGGCAAGACGCTGCTTGGCACTTACATTGCCACGTCGACGCCCGGCCAGTTCACTTGGGCGCGCGGCGTGCTGACTCGTGCCGTGCAAGAGGGTCATTGGGTCGTGCTCGAGGATATTGACATGGCCTCGCGCGACGTTGTCTCGCTGCTCGTGCCCCTGCTCGAAAGGCGCACGCTCTTCATTGCCCAGCGCGGCCAAGAGCTGCGCGCGCACCCAAATTTCCAGCTGTTTGCCACGACCTCGCTCGATCCGTTCACGCTGACCGCGCGGCTGTCGGCGTCGCAGGGGCTGGGCAGCACGTTGTGGACACACGTGCGCATCCAGCCGCTCCCGCACGACGAGCAGTTGCACGTCGTCACGCACAAGTTCCCGCGGCTCACGCACCTTGCGCCATCCTTACTCGATGCGTTTGCGAAAGTCGTCGAGATTTACCACTCCCCGGCTAACCGGTCCGCGTACCAGTCGGGTGGGCGGTACATGTCGACGCGCGACTTGATGAAGTGGTGCCGCCGCGTGCAGACGCTCGTGGCGCCGCACCAGTCACTCGCGTACGCGGCCGTCATGCGCGACGAGAACGTGGTCGACCAGGTGCTCAAGGAAGCCATGGATGTGCTCGTGTGCATGGTGCCGAGTATGCCGCTGCGCCGCCGGATTCTCGATGTGCTCGGCGAAGCGTTTGATTTGCCCGCGGCCAAACTCGAGTACTACGCGACGCAGTATGCGCCCAACCTCGAGGTCGCCGAGGCAACCATGACGGTCGGCCGGATTGCTCTGCCGATTCCACCGGGTAAGATTTCGATCGGGCACCGGCATCCGTTTGCGACCACGGGCCACGCGCGCCGATTGCTCGAGCGCATTGCTGTCTCGGTCGCACTCAGCGAGCCCGTTTTACTCGTCGGTGAGACAGGCACGGGAAAGACGACGGTCGTGCAATACCTCGCGCAGACGCTGCACAAGCGGCTGCACGTCATCAACCTGTCGCAGCAGACCGAGTCGCCCGACCTGATGGGCGGGTTCAAGCCCGTTTCGGTCACGTCGCAGGTCGCGCCGCTCGTCAACGAGTTTCGCCGGCTGTTTGCGGCCACGTTCTCCGTCAAGAAGAACCTGACGTTCCTCGACCTCGTGAAAAAGGCGGCCAAGCGTGAAAAGTACGACTCGCTCATGATTCTGTTCAACAAGGCCGTGAAGATGGCGCGCGACCGCATGGAGAACACGGAGGCCAAGCCCCTCAGCCCGCAACTGCGCCAGGACTGGAAGGCGTTTGAGGCTGACGTAGCAGAGCTGCACAAGATGCTCACGGCCGCGGCCAAGCTCTTCTTCTCGTTTATCGAGGGCACACTCGTCTCGGCGATTCGCAAGGGCGAGTGGATCTTGCTCGATGAAGTTAACTTGGCCACGGCCGAGACGCTCGAGTCCATGTCGGGTCTGCTTGAGGCCAATGGGTCTCTGCTGCTCACGGAACGCGGCGACGAGGAGCGGATTCCGCGGCACCCCGAGTTCCGCATTTTCGCGTGCATGAACCCGGCGACGGACGTGGGAAAGCGCGACTTGCCACTTGGGCTGCGCAACCGGTTCACGGAGATTTACGTCGAGTCGCCCGATAATTACCTCGACGACTTGACCATGATTGCTGGGTCGTACTTGGCGTCGTGTGCGCACGCTGATCCGACCCTTGTCGGCGATGTCGTGACGTTTTACCTTGAGACCAAGCAGCTCGCCGAAACGTCGCTCTACGATGGTGCTGGTGCCCGACCGCATTTTTCGCTCCGTACCCTGTCGCGCGCCCTGACGTTTGTCGCGTCGGTCGCGCCCATGTACGGCGTGCGTCGCGCGCTGTTTGAAGGGTTCTCAATGACGTTCTTGACGCTGCTCGACAGCGCGTCGCAGAAGCGGATACTGGCGCTGATTGAGACCAAGCTGCTGCGCAAGCAGGGCAAGCTGCTCAAGCAGCCGGTTCCAGCCCCCCCCAACGCCGACGAGTTTGTGCAATTCGAGTCGTTTTGGCTGCGTCGTGGACCGCACCCGCCGTCCGGGCCGAGCAAGCCCTACATTTTAACACCGTCGGTGCACCGAAACATGTGCAATCTCACGCGGTCGGTCATGACGGGCAAGTATCCGGTCTTGATCCAAGGACCCACGTCGTCGGGTAAGACCAGTATGATCGAGCACTTGGCGCACTTGACGCACCACAAGTTTGTGCGCATCAACAACCACGAGCACACTGACTTGCAAGAGTACCTCGGGTGCTATGTGTCGGACGAAACGGGCAAGCTCGTGTTCAAGGAGGGCGCGCTCGTTGCGGCATTGCGCGAGGGTCACTGGATCGTGCTCGACGAACTCAACCTGGCGCCAACGGACGTGCTCGAGGCGCTCAACCGGCTCTTGGACGACAATCGCGAGCTGTTCATTCCGGAGACGCAGCAAGTTGTTCGGCCGCATCCGCACTTCATGCTCTTTGCGACGCAGAACCCGCCGTCGTACGGTGGGCGCAAAGTCTTGTCACGCGCGTTCCGCAACCGGTTCCTCGAATTGCACTTTGGCGATTTGCCCGACGACGAGCTGCACCAGATCTTGTCGCAGCGGTGCGCTATCCCGCCGTCCTACGCGCTCAAGATGATTTCCGTCTACCAGGAGCTGCGCAAGCGCCGGCAAGAGTCGCGGTTGTTTGACGGGAAATCGTCATTTGTGACGCTGCGCGACCTGTTCCGGTGGGCCAACCGCGCGGCGACCGGGTACCAGCGGCTCGCCGAGGACGGGTGGATGATCTTGGGCGAGCGCGTGCGTACACAGACTGAGCGCGACATGGTCATTGACGTGCTGTACCAAGTGCTGAATATCAAGGTCGATCCGCGCGAAATCTACGCGCGCGTCTACGCTGAGTTTGCTGACCGGTTGCCGGCGACGGTCGTGTGGAACAATTCCATGAAGCGTCTGTTTGCGCTGACCGTGTCGTGCCTCATGCACCAAGAACCCGTCCTGCTCGTGGGCGAAACGGGGTGTGGCAAGACAACAGTCTGCCAGGTTCTCGCGGCGCTCGAGCAGCAGGAGCTGACGATCGTCAACTGCCACCAGCACACGGAGACGAGCGACTTTATTGGGTCGCAGCGGCCGACGCGCGACGAGAGCGACAAACTGTTTGAGTGGCAGGAAGGCCCGCTCATTCAGGCCATGAAGGAGGGTCATTTCTTCTTGCTCGACGAAATCTCGCTCGCCGAAGACTCGGTGCTCGAGCGGCTCAACTCAGTGCTCGAGCCGTCGCGCACGATCTTGATTGCCGAAAAGGGCGGCGACGCTGAGCACGTCACGGCCGTCGATGGGTTCCGGTTCCTCGCCACAATGAACCCGGGCGGCGATTACGGTAAAAAGGAGCTGTCGCCCGCGCTGCGCAACCGGTTCACTGAGATTTGGACCAGCCAAATCGAGGACTACGACGACCTGCACCAGATTGTCGCCAACAAGGTCCACGACCGCGAGTTCGCGACGCTCATGCTCGACTATGTGACGTGGTTTAAGGACCAGTGCCACCAGTGCCACATCGGGATCGTCATTTCAATGCGTGACTTGATCGCATGGTCCGAGTTTATCAACGCGACGCGCGGAAAGCTCGGCGAGCGTGGCGCCTTCCTTCACGGCGGGTGCATGGTGCTGCTCGACGGGCTCAAGTCGCGGTCGTTTGCCGACCAGTGCCTCGCCGAATTGCAGTGCCGGTCGGGCGTGACGCTCGCGAGCATGGACCAAGTCCTGGCCTCGTCGACGCATTTTGGTGTCGGCGACTTCACGATCCCGCTCGGCCCGCACCCGGTTCGGCAAGCGCAGCACACGCTCAATGCACCCACGTCGCGCAGCAACATTTTGCGCGTCTTGCGCGCGCTTCAAATCCCGTCCAAGGCCGTTCTGCTCGAGGGCAGTCCAGGCGTCGGCAAGACGAGTCTCGTGTCGGCACTCGCGCAATTGTCGGGTCGCAACCTGGTGCGCATCAATCTTAGCGAACAGACAGACTTGATCGATCTGTTTGGCAGCGATCTGCCCGTCGAGGGTGGACAGGCCGGTGAGTTTGCCTGGCGCGACGGCCCGTTCCTCGCGGCCATGAAGGCCGGCGACTGGGTGCTACTCGACGAGTTGAACTTGGCGTCGCAGAGCGTCCTCGAAGGGCTCAATGCCTGTCTCGACCACCGCGGGTCCGTCTACTTGCCCGAGCTCGACAAGACGTTTGACAAGCACGTTGAGTTCCGCATTTTCGGCGCGCAGAACCCACTGGAAGAGGGCGGTGGTCGTCGCGGTCTGCCCAAGTCGTTCCTCAACCGCTTCACTCAAGTGCACGTCCAGGCGCTGTCGGACCACGACCTCATGACCATTGTGCACGACCTCTACCCGAACGTCGTTAGCGACGACGTGGTGCGGCACATGCTGCACTTCAACTCGGAGCTGCACCGCAAGACCATGGTCACGCGCGAGTTTGGGTCGGCCGGGTCGCCGTGGGAGTTCAACCTGCGCGATGTGCTCCGATGGCTCGAGCTAATGGCCAAGGACGGCACGGCCAACCCGGCCGAGTACCTCGACATGCTCTATCTGCAGCGCATGCAGACGGACGAGGATCGGGCCAAGACACTCGATCTGTGGAACAAGCTGTCGCAGTTTTCGACCACGGTCACCAACCCGCGGCTCGAAGTGACGCCAGATCGTGTGCAACTTGGCAGCGTCTCTGTGGCTCGATCCGACCACGTGTCGTCGGCCATCGCGCACGTGCCGCACACGATGCTCCGGCCGTTGCAGGCGCTGCTCAAGAGTCTTGAAGTCGGTTGGATGACCATGGTCAATGGGCCGAGCGGCAGTGGCAAGACGAGTTTGATTCGGCTTGCGGCTGAGCTGACGGGTCATGAACTGGTCGAGTTTGCCATGAGTAGCTCGATCGACGCGCTAGAGCTGCTCGGTGGGTTTGAACAAGTCGATCGCACTCGATGCCTCGAGCAACTGACGCGGGCGCTCCGCAAGTCGACCAAGGAAGTGCTGGGTGCCGCTCTCGTGGGACACCTGCACGACGCGGAGCCGCTCAACCAACTCACGGCGCTTGCCCAGCAAGAGCACGTCACGCACGACCAAATTGCGCAGTGGATTAGCTTGCTTGCTCAGTACCGGTCGGCCCTTGGGTTGACCGACGACGGTCACTCGTTCCGCCGCCTGCTCGCCAAGCACGAAGAGCTGCAAAGCGTCGCGGGCAAGTTTGAGTGGGTCGACGGTGTTCTGCTTGATGCCGTCCAGCACGGCAAGTGGATTTTGCTTGACAATGCCAACTTGTGCTCGCCATCGGTGCTCGATCGACTCAACCCGCTCTTTGAAGCGTCCAAGAACCGGCACCTGCTCATCAATGAGCGCGGTATGACCGACGGCGGATCGTTTGTCGTCGTTGAGCCACACCCAAACTTCCGCATGTTCATGACGCTCGACCCCAAGTTTGGCCAAATCAGTCGCGCGATGCGCAACCGCGGGATCGAAGTGTCGCTCATGGATGGCCAGTGGTCGCGCGACGACGTGACGCTGGTGCAAATGATTGCCACTCAAGGTGTGCACGACACAAGCGTTCAACAGTTTATCATGGACACGTTCCGTGGCCGCGACGCACACGAGCTCGTTATGGGCATCGATTACGTCGTGGACCTGCTGCAACGCGGGTTCTCGACCGAGAGGGCCATGTACTTTGCGGCACACAATGCGCACGGCGGCACGGACCAGCACGTGGACGCTGAGACGGCCGACCGACCAATCATTGATGCTTGCGTCGTGCCGCACCCGCCGCTCCTGCTCCAGGACTCGACCTCGTCGCTCATTCAGGCCAAGACGTCATACTTGAGGGCGGCGCAGGTTCGTGACGACCACGTGGAGCCGGCCATGGACGTGCTGCTCGAATCGGACGACATTCTGGTTTGGCAAGGATGGCTGCGGGCCTGGTTGCAGTGGCATGGCGCCCGACACGTGTCGTCTCGCATTGATCGGCCGCTGCTCTTGACGCTCATCGACAAGCTTGCCGAACTCAATGTGCAAGGCTCGCACCATGTGCTCGCCAAGACGATTGTGCAGTTCCTCAAGTTCAAGGTCGCCCAGCACAACGTGTTTATGCAGGCCGCATCGCTCAAGTTCTCTAAGATGAACCTGATCCAGCGGTCGCAAGCATTCCATCAAAGCGCGCATCGCATGAACAGCCTTGATTTACCGGAAGTCGTGCAAATGTTCTTCCCGGTTCTCCAAATTTTCGAGGCATGTCTCCAACAGTCGCTCGTCCAGCCCGACGAGGCCGCGCTGACGGCGCTTCAGTGGGTGTGGTCGCTGTGGATGCAGTGCTTTGTGCAGCACGAGCTCAACCTCAATCTACTCGACGCTCACGTCTCGCAGCTTCTCGATGCAACTGAAAATGTGGCCGCATTCTCGTCGTTCCGCGGCGCGCTGGCTCGGCTTCAGCAGGTTTACGGCGGCAACATGGAGGCCGCGCAGGCCGCGTGGCTTCGCCTCCACCCGTGGACGGTTCGGACAAGCGACTTGTACGAGCATGTTCAGGCACTGGTCGCGGTCGGCGTGGCCAAATTGCCCAAGGATCTGTTGCAGCTTTCCGTCGACGCCCTCACGAGTGTCTTTTTGGGTGATGCCACGCAGCAAGAACTGCTCAAGGACGACTTGCCGCGACTTTTGGCGCTGATTGCGCCGCACGTAGCTGTGCCGGTCGAAGAGCGGCCATCCGACGAGTCGGTCCGTCTGCTCGAGTACGAGAGCAAACAGCTCAAGGCTGCTCGTGACAAGAGCAGTGCGGAATGGGTCTGGGCGTCGTCCATGCTGCGTGCCCTCGTGCAAGCCATGTCGTCGTCGCCGTCGGCTCAACAAGTGCAGTGGCCCAAGACAACGCCGTCCTTGGCCGTGACCGTGCACACGCAGCTGTTGCAGTGGGCGCTCGCCAACGCCAAATCGGTGGAGCGCAGCTGGAACTCGCTCTACATTGACTACCAGCGCATCGCGACGGCCCAGTCGCTCTGGCGCCCGTACCCGCTGCTGTTGTCGGCTGACCTGATTGAAGCGACCCGCGACACGTCGCTCGTCGGGATTGGCGCGCTGACGCACCAGCTGCAAGCAACGTCCGGTCTGATCTTGAACCACCAGACGCTCCTCGAGTTTGACTTGCTCGCCATGGAATCCGACCTGCTCCAAGACCGCATCAACCTGCTCATGGGCCTCCCGCTGTTTGAAGAGTACGCGGGCCATCTCAGTGCGGCACAGTCAATCTGCTCGAGCGCCGTCAAGACGCCGCAGGACCTTGGTCGCGCATGGATTCATGTGGGCATGGCATTTATGCTTGTTGCGATTCCAACGTCGCCATTGGACCCGGCGTCGCGCTTTTCGCTGATTCACCAGTACTTGATTCGGCTCCAAGAGCGGTTGCAGCTCGAGCTGCACGTGCGCCGCATCTTGCAACAGCGCGACAATGGCATGACCACGAACCCGTCGATCGAATGGCTCGAGACCAAACTCGACGACCTGACCAAGCGCGTTCAAGATTCGGCGCGCCAATTGTACTTGCGCCCGGCCAACAGCGACGCACAAATGCAGCAGCTCTTTGCCGAGTTCCACTCGCTGCTCGCCAGCGTCACCAACGAGCAGTCGTACGTGAACCAGCTTCTGGCGGGGAACCCCGGGCCGCGCATGCGCGATAGCATCGATGTCGTGCGCACGTCCTTGACCATGTTCATGAACCGCACGACCGCGACGTTCCCGCTGTTTGTCGACCTGCTCGAGCCCATTTACTCTGGCATTTACGACATCTTGCACGGGCTGTCGCTTCTCCTGCATGCTGCCAGCCGTTCGTCCGATGAGACGGTGTGGCTGTCAGCGCTGCCAGCTGTTCAGCCCGCGCAGCTGCCGACTCTGATCGAGTCGGTCGCATTGTCGCAGGACGACAAGTCTTTGGCCCACGCCGTTGCACTGCTCGATGCCATTGCGACGCATCGCCATTTGATTGGTCAAGAGGACACGACGCTCGTCAACTATGCCCTGCCGTTATTCCAAGTCGTGCTCGAGCGGTTCCGTCGCACGATGGAGGAGGAGGCGCAAAAGCGGCAGGAAGAGGCGCAGACGTTCAAGTACGCGACCAAGTCGGTCGTTCTCGAAGACGAAGAGTTTGATTGGTTCAGGGTCGAGGACGACCCGCACACGCTGGCGCTGCGCGAGGAGCCTGGACTCAACGAAGACGGCGATATCAAGGTCGTGGATGCCGACGACGAGGCCACCCAAAAGCAGGCCGCACGTCGCGCGTCCGAGGGCTTCCAGTTGCTCATGCACCGCGCCTTCACCGTGTATCTCGAGCTGTTTGGCGGCTGGTCGTCAGCGCACCGCGCGTCGCGCATGGATCCAAAGGAACAGTGCCCGCCGACTGCGCATCCGCTCACCCACCTCGTCTCGCTCATGACCAACGCCGTCCACTTGACGCAGGACGTGAACCCGTCGGCGTACGATTTTTACCGGCACTCGAACTTCAAGGAGTCGGCACGGCTGCGCAGCGTACTCTTAAGCCTCGACACGCGTCTCAAGACGTTGCTCGACCAGTGGCCCGAGCACGCCGTCTTGCAGCAGCTGGTCGTCATTGCGCATCGCATCGCAAGCTTCCCCGCCGGCATGCCGCTGATCAAGTACGTGCAGAGTCTCGAGTTTTTGCTCGAAAAGTGCGACGAGTGGGAAAAGTTTGCGGCGAGCCACGTGTCGCTCCGCGATGACATGAACACCATGACGGGCCTCATTGTCGACTGGCGTCGGTTGGAGCTCCACAACTGGGCCAACCTTCTCGAGTACTACGACGAGGAGCAGAAGCGCGACGGCGCATCGCTCTGGCTCAGTCTGCACGCGCTGCTCGAGCACCACGAGGATCTCTCGGCGGCCGATCTCTTGTCCAGCCTCGACGAGTTTATCATGACCTCGTCGATTGGCCAGCTGTCGCTGCGGCTCCAGATTGTCAAGGCCCTGCACGCGCACTTCAAGCTCGACGTGCTCCTCAACACGCACGACTACTATGCGCAGTTCCTGCCGGCCGTGCAAAAGGAGATCAGCCAGCAGCGCACGGTGATCGAAAAGGAACTCAAGGACCACGTCAAGATTGCCAGCTGGCGCGACATTAACGTCTACGCCCTCAAGCTGTCGGCGGCCAAGACGCACAAGCAGCTCAACAAGTGCCTGAAAAAGTACAGCATGCTGCTCCAGCAGCCGCTCCTGCCGCTCATTTCTCAAAAGAGCGATGCGCTCTTTGACGACCAACGGACCGCGGCCATTGATGCGCCGACCATGGAACTCTCCACAACCGTGCACTTTTATCCGGATGCGGTCGCCAAGGCGCTCACGGCCATGGCCGCGTGGAAGGAGTCGCGCGACGCGCGGCTGCCGACGATTCTCACCAAGTCGGCGAACCTCGCCACCGTGTCGCCACTGCCGCTGCCACTCGCCGAGTTCACCCAGGACCTGATCGAGACCATCACCGAGCTCAAGGCCGAAACCGACGCGATTTCCAAGAAGCCGACCAAGTCGGAGGCTACGACCATGCTCCAGATCCGGAAAAAGGCGTACGCGGACCTGCTCAAGCAACTGCGCGATCTTGGCTTGTCGTGGCGCCACGCGTCGGTGCCGACGACGGCCGATTTGATGCAGCAGCCCGCGCTCCCTGTCGACGCAACCATTGCCGCGGCCGCATCGGGCCAGCTGCTCCATTCGGCGCTCGTCTACCACAACCGGCTCGTCGCACTCATGCAGAGCTTGCCCGAAATCATTGGCCAGCGCTCTCCCGACATTCAGGGCCAGCAGGCCGAGCGGTCGGTCGGGTATATTACCGACCTCTTCAAGATGGTCGAGGCCGAACGCGTGGCCATAGCTCCCGCGTGGCGCGAGCTCGTGGCCGTGCAGCAGCTTGTTCACGACATACAGCAGCTCACGGGACCAGAACACCCCACGGGCGAGTGGGTGGAGCACAATGTTGTTGCTCGCGAGGCGCTGACCATGAGCACGACCAAGTTGATGTGCGACCGCGTTCTCTACCTAAATCTGCTGACCCCGGCCGCGGCGAGCACCGTCCAGTCCATGAGCCTGGCCATGAACGAGTACCTCCAGCAATTGCGCGCGGCGTATCCGTCACGAACCGGCGTGATTTTGTTCAACGCCGAGACGCTGCTGAGCGAGTGGGCGCAGCGCAAGGATTCGTTCTGCGATACGCTCGCCAAGACGATTGCGCAGTCGCCGCGCGACAAGCTCGTGCTCGACGGCATCATGGAGTACTTGACGCCGTCCCTGCCGTCTACTACGCCGCACACGCATGCGCTCGAGGACCTCGTTGCTGGGATCAATCGTGTGACCGAGGCGATCATGATTCAGATGCAGCACCTGCACCAGTTCAGCGCCGAGGAGCGGCCTGACGGCGTCAAGGCACTGCACAAGTCGCTGGTCGAGCTCATGGCCAAGATTGGCAGCACGTCTGTCGCGCACGCCGTGGCGCAAATGCACGCGCTCCGAACCGTTGGCGACCACCACGACATCCTGTACCACATGGTCAAGCGGCTCACGCCGCTGCTCGCCAACTACGCGCAGTACCTGCACGCGACACTATTCCAGGCGCTGACCCACCACCGCGTTCTCGCCAAGTGCGCTTACGTCATGTGCATCAACCTGTCCAAAATCATCAAGGCCGGGTTCTGCGTGCCGAGCTCCGAGGAGGAGGAGTCGGACGATTCGGCGGCGCAGGGTGGCGAGTTCCAAGAAGTGAACGGCACGGGTATTGGTCAAGGGTCGGGCGAAAAGGATGTAAGCGACGAGATCGAGGACGAAGAGCAGGTGCTTGGGACCAAGGACGAGGAGCAGGAGAGCCCCGACCAGGACGAGAAGCAGGACAAGAAAAAGGAGGACGAGGGCATGGAGATGGAGAATGACTTTGACGGCGCGCTCGAGGACCTGAACTTGGACGAGGACGAAAAAGGCCAGAACGAGGGCGAATCCGGCGACGAAGAGGAGCAGGAAGAGCCCGACGAGGCCATGGACGAGGTTGATCAGCCAGAGGACAACAAGGTCGACGAGTCGCTGTGGCAAGACGACGAGGAGCAGGATTTGCGCGAAGCCGATCTCGACAACGAAAAGGTCAAGCGCGACACGCACGAGGTTCAGGAGCTCGAGGACGACCAGCAGGAGGACAAGGAGCAGCAGCAGCAGGGAGAGCAGGATAATTTCGACGGCCACATGGACGAGAACGAGCCGCATCAGGACCAGGACGAGGGCAACGACAAGGACGAGGCGAAGCCCGAAGACGACGACAAGGCGCAGGCGCAGGACGAGGAGAAAACGGAGGACGAGGTCATGGACGAGGCCGATAAGGCCTCGACCCAAGACGACTCTCGAGACGCTGAGGGCGAGGACATGGAGGATCACGACACGGCCAAGGACGCAGACTCTATGGACGAGGATATGCCAGCCGACGATCGGCAAGAGGAAGACGAGGACATACAGGACGAGGAGCAGCGCGACGCGAACCTGGACCAAGACCAAAATGACTCGCAAGAGGACCGTCCCGACGCCGACGAGCCCATGCCCATGGACCTGGACGACCAGTACGACCACCAAGGGTCCGATTCGGAGGACGAGCCGGTCTCGGAAGACGCCGAAATGGAGGAGCCGGACGTGAACCAGGTCGAGGAGGACATAGCGCCGGCGCTCGGCGTGCAGGACGACTCGACCGAGGGCGCCCAAAACGACGAGGAGCAAGAGCAGCCTGACGACCAGGAGCAGCAGGACCAGACCAAGGTCGGCCTCTCTAACAAGGACGACGGGCAAGACGATGCCAAGGAGTCGACGCAGGACATGGCCGAGCGCAAGGGGCAGGCCGAGCAGGTCCAGCAGGATTCGAAGGCCACGGACTCGTTGGCAGACCAGACCCAGAACCAGAACCAGCAGCAGAAAAAGTCGCTCGGCGACGCGATCAAGGAGTGGAAGAAGCGGCTGGACATGATCGAGCGCCAGCAGCAAGAGCAAAATGACGACACTGATCAGCAACCGCCCGCCGACGCCACGGCCGACCAAGAATACGAGTTTTTGCAGGACGACGACCAGAAGGAGACCGATCAGACGCTCGGTGCCGCGGAACCCGACCAGCAGCAGTCGCAAATGCCAGCACTTCCCGACGAGAACGATCATGATGACGACGAAATGGCAGAGGAGAGCGAGCCGAGGTCGGCGCAAGTGCCGCCGACGACGCATCCCGCGACCGGTGCCGACACCCGCGACGGCGAGCAACAGGACCACGATTCGTCACTTGATGACGAGACCCAGTTCCACCTGCGCACCGAGCCGACGACTGTCGACGAGAACCACGACGACGATCTGAAGCGGCGCATGACCGACGAGCAAGAGGAGGAGCTGCGCCAGGACATTGCTTCGCGCGTCGTCGACTGGAAAAAGGACCACGACGCCACGTCGAGCCACGAGCTCTGGTTCCAGTACAAGACGCTCACGCACAACTACGCGCTCCAGCTCACCGAGCAGCTGCGCCTGATTCTCGAACCCACGCAGGCCGCTAAGCTGACAGGCGACTACAAGACGGGCAAGCGGCTCAACATGAAGAAGATTATCCCGTACATTGCCAGCGACTTCAAAAAGGACAAGATTTGGCTCCGCCGCACCAAGCCGTCCAAGCGCCAGTACCAGATTTTGATCGCCGTAGACGACAGTCTGTCGATGAGCGAGACCAAGTCTGTTCAACTCGGGTTCGAGTCGGTTTGCCTGATTGCGCGCGCGTTGCAGCAACTCGAAGTCGGCAACTTGGCCGTCGCGGCATTTGGGCACGACATGACCCTTGTTCATCCGTTTGACATGCCGTTCTCCGACGAGGCCGGTGCGCGCGTCCTGGACCAGTTTACGTTTGCGCAGCAGCGCACCGACGTGGCACGACTGCTCGAGTCGGCGCTCACCGCGTTTGACCAGGCCGAGGCTGCCAACTCGGGCGCGGCCGCCGACACGTGGCGATTGATGCTGATCGTGTCGGACGGTCTCTGCGATGACCACGAGCGGCTGCGCAATTTGGTGCGCCGCGCTACCGAAGCGCGAGTGCTCGTTGCCTTCATTGTCGTCGACGAGCACAAGGCGGAGCAGGACTCGATTCTGCGCATGTCATCCGTCTCGTTCGAGGGAGGCAAAGTCGTGATGCGCCGGTACATGGACTCGTTCCCGTTCGACTTTTACATTGTCGTCCGCGACGTGAGCCGGTTGCCCAACGTCTTGTCGGACGCACTGCGCCAGTTCTTTGCATTTGTTGCGCAATAAAGCGCCAGCGGGCCCTCCGCGCCTTGTTTTTTCTGTGTGGTGAATATTAGATTTGGTTTTGCGTTCCCTTTCCAGTACACCCTCCTTTCCAGCGGATGCTAAGTTCGGACTTCCATGTCATTGCACGTCGCCATTTGCGCTTCGCTCTCAACATTGAATAATGAACGCTTCAGCGACATTTGTGCAAGCCTTCGTCGCCAGCGCTGCGCTCACAAGCACTCAAATCACCGGACAAAGAGGGTTCGTCTCCACTTAATCGGACGAGCCTGAGCAAGAGGAAATGCACTCAACGGTTCCCATTCAGTCCATACCTATTCATTTACCGTCGCGAGTCCAGGCGCCCCCGCACCCCCATCATTTGCACGACCCACGACGCGCCCCCTCGAGATGCACGAGTTCCAAACATGCGGCGGGCGTGCCCACAGGCGACGGAACAAACGCGAGTTGCGCGAGCGGCATCGCCGCGCCCTGGGCCTTGCCCGCCGTCTCGGACGGATGATCGAGCGCAGGCGACCCGCGACCGTGCTCATGATCTTGGTGCCCGTCTTGGACGTGGGCTTGACGCCGGGCGGCGCCAGTGAAATAATCCCGCGCGCGAGATTCGCGTAGACGACCGTGGCCGTCCACGTGTGCAGGAACTGATTGACGAGCCCGAGGCCGGATCCCATACGGCAGTCAGGAGCGATGGTGAGCCGCAGCGGCGAGCTCAAAAAGTGCGCGCGATGCATTCGTACGCACCCACACCCAGTCGGGCCCCAACATACCGCGCAGCTTGGCTTGCTGAAAAATGAGCTTGAAGTCGCCGGGGAAACTGCAACGAACGTTGGTGAGGTCCAGGGAAAAAACATCGAAAGTGTGCTTCGATGCAAAAGTACCCCATGAACAAAACAATTTTCGACCCGATCGCCTGGATCGCGTCGAGATAGACGCCAAACTGCGTCATGATACTGCTGCTGCGTGTAGAGATTGATGCCGAGGCTCACAGCGGCAATCGCATACGTAGTCGAGAGCGGCTGGAAGCGGGGGCGAGAGGGATCACCGCATGCTCAGCGCTGATGCTTGCGCGAGATGCAGCTTCGCTTGTTCGTTCGCGTACCTGGCCATATGGGGCTGGGACGGCAAATACGTTGACGGCGCGCCATCCCATCGAGTAGACAAACTGAGCGACGACCGGGCCTTGCTGATTGTCGTTTGCAGCCACTCGGAAGAAATTCAGAAAATCGACCTACGGTGGCCAAATATGAGCGCCGACAGCGACGACACATCGAGAGAGAGGTCACCTTGCTGTCGAAATCGACGGCCGACTCAACTCCACAGTGCCGCAATTTACCCGGGTTCGCTGAGCGCGAGGCCGAGCGTGACGCGCGACGACGACTCGCCGACGAGCGCGTAAATGGTCTGCGAAATGGTCACGTTCGCGTAGGCATTGACGGTCGTACTGCGCACGCTCGCCGAGTCCTGGAAGACGAGCTGGTTGCTGTGGTTGGGGTCTGGTCGCCATGACGGCCGGCGCGACGCTTATGACATCAGAAATGTTTCAAAGCACCGATCCCAACGCTGCAAAGTCAGGGGGCCGAAATAATCAACATTGGGCGTGCAACGCGAGCACCAAATCGGGTCGTAACAGACATGGATCCGAAAGGGGCAGCATGACCATGATCGACAGCGTCGTTGGCGTTGCAGTTGCCCACAGCACAGGCGCGACCACCAGCGCAAGAACAACCACCGATACAATGACAGCAGGAAAGATCGAAAGACCATTGCGTCGGGTGCACGTTCGTCCCACGCTGATGCGCCTCGTCATTTGTCGTTTCTGTGCTGGTCAACACAGTCGAAGCGCGAAGTCGGACGGGAAGAGCGGGTGCCTTGTTGGCTTGCCTGCGAAGGGCGCCGGAAGAAGAGGCGCTGCAGCCGCGCGAGATCCCACTGAGCCGAACGAGCAGCACTGCCCAAGCGCGGCGGTGGCCGGTCCTTGCCGTGATGGGTCCAGTCGCAGCAGCCATCGGCAGATTGCCTTGGCGCGACTTGGACCGAGCAAACTGCAAGGCGTACGCGCGCCTCCTTTGCACCAAGTGTCAGCGACGTGCGCCCCCTTTGTCGGGAGACGCGCGCCTGGCGCCATGGTCGTGGCAGATGAGCAGCGACGGCGTGCGCCCTGTCGCGTTGTGGCGGTGGAGTGAGGTGGACAAGCGTGACCGTGACCGCGTGGCCACCTGACAGAAAGCACCGAATTCTTCATCATAATCGACAGTTTGGCAGTCTCCACTCCCGCCCGCCCATCACCACCAGAGAATACTTCCCCATCGCACCAGCACCGTCAGTCGCGCACCGACCGGTCCGACGCCAATTGTGGCCGTTGCGACGGCATCCGCACGCGCCCTGCCTCAGACGTGCTAATGGCACGCGCAACAGCGTGGCCAGCAGCAGCGGTAACGCTCGCGCTGCCTCCCGACGAATGCGACTGTCCCGTGCCTGACCGCGTCCCCGACCCCGACGACGAACCGGTCCCCGTCGTGATCACGCTCGCGACCGCCTTCAAGTACTGCGACCATACGACCACTTCCTCGGGCGTCATTTGCACGACCCACGCCGCGCCCGACCCCAAATGCACTAACTCGAGGCACGCGGGCGGCGCGCCCACGGGCGACACATCAAACCCGAGATCCGCGAGCGGGATCACCGTGCCCATCCCCTCGCCGCTCCCACCATGCCGACCGGCGACGCGCTTCCGCACCGACGTCCGCGCCGTCGTGCTCCCACCCGCGCCGCTCCGCGCGTTACTCTGCGCGGCACTCTGTGTCGGCGGCGAAATCGCAACAATCCCGCGCGGCATGTTCATGTAGACCTGCGTCGCGCGCCACGTCTGCGTGAACCGCTCAATGAACCCGAGCCCGCCGCCGCGGCGCAGGACCGGGTAAATAGCGCCCAATTCGGCACCGGGCACGCCAGCGACCGAACTCGACGACGGTTTCGACGCGCTAACTTGGTTCTCGGCAGACCCCTTGAGCTTGAACGGACCGTTCGGTTCGGTCGCGGCAGTGGCCAAGGGAGTGCTCGTAATGCCAGCGGCGGTCACGCCGGTCGACAGTCGGCGGTCCATCCACACGGTCACGATCAGCCGTCCGACGAGGGCGGTGTAGGCGAACCCGACCGCAAAGAGCATCGCAATGGCGCGAATGAAGTAGGCCGTGAGCGCAAACGACTCGATCGTGACCAAACTAAGCGGGATTATGAGAACGGAGCACAGGAATACGTTCTGGAGAAATGGGGTCGGGGCCGTGGTCAGTCACATCCCTCGGCAGATCAGCGGTTGCAAGGAACGCGCCTGCGCCGTGTAGAGAATCCTGGGAGGTGGACAATCAGAATGAGGATGGTACGCTCCACGAAACAGGATCGCAAAGCAAGAACACACCAATGCGTCTCACGGTACGACGAATCCACATTGCGCGTCTTGTAGGCCAGGTAGCAAACGAGCAGCAACATGACGCCATTGAAGGCAAACGAGGCACCAACGATGGCCCAGTGGCCGGCAAAGTTGGTCGGGCGGCACTCGTAGTAGAGCGACGTCTTGGTCGCGACGAGCCTTGGCCAGACGGGAAACGCGACAACCCAAATGATGAACAAGATCGCTTGCACCGCCATGATCATGGCCACGTTGCGGAAGAGGTCGGGCGACTTGAGCCCGCCCTTGCTGATGCGCGAATTGTCGAAAATGCGGAAAATCTGAGCGGCATGGTACGGCCAGTCAAAGGCGTGTCAACATATTCGAGAGCGAAGAGAAGACGAAACGAACCCGATACGTCTTGGCAATTGCCGACGCGACCACAAGCTCATACGCAAACGTGAACACAATCGACGATGCATGGCACGCGGGCGCACCCGGCACGCCGATCAAAATGTACTCGGAAGAGAGGATCATGACGCAGCCGAGCGAAATGACCAGCAGGAACGGCAGCGACAGTTGCCGAATCTGCTTTTCGGTGCGGTTGACCCCGAGGAAAATCATGCCGCCAAGCATGGCCAGGATCATGAGCCCGCGAATCACGGCCAGAGCCTGGACACCCGGATCCGACCATTGCGGATACGCAATCTCGAGCGGTGGCCGGTCAATAGGAATAACCGTCGACCCGCCATAAAAGATTGGGTTTGCGACCTTGTTCACCCGGCCGCTATCCGACAGAACGTACGTGGCACGGTTCGAATTGTTGTAGACGTTCATGATCTGCCACTCGTGCCTACACGAAAAGATGTGCCAATAGTACATACCGCGTTTGGTCAAGCAGGGAGGCAACCGTGCACAGCAACAGGAAACAAGGACGTACACGATCCGACTTCCTTGCTCTGTGAATGCAACGGAGCCCGTTGTGCCATTGAACGGCGATAGATATTCCGGCAACGTCGCGGAATACGAGTGCGTCTGCACGGCTGCTTCGCCATAGAGCGTCGTCATCGACCTGAACCCTGAGCGTACGAATGCCGCACACTCTTCGTTAGTACTTTTACGCATATATCAAAGAGGAACAGTGTGCGCACCCTTGGCGAGAGCCAGGAAGCAGTCGAAGTACATGAGCGCAAAGCCTCCAAGATCCGACTCGGACCGTGACGGAAACTGAGCTAGGAACGAGGAGCGCAAGGCCTGGTATTCCGGCGTCGAGTGGTCTTCGCGCAGCGCGGAAAACAGCATGCCGTCGGCCAGGCTCCGGTCGCTATCCATGGTGAGCGTGTCGAGGTAGTTGTACATCGTGTGGGTCCCAACCTGGAGAGAGAAGCACGCGAAAGCGGTGAAAAGGACGCGGAGATTCGTCTGAACACGAGTTGTAACAAGTACCCAGACCCAGTCGGGCCCGATCATGCCCTTGGCCTTGGCCTGCCGCAGAATCAGCTTGCAGTCGCCGGGAAAGCTACGAAATACAATGGATGGGCTATTCCCAAACGCAAAGTTGCATCGAGGGGAACCGAAGCAAGCGAACCCGAAAAACATCACGATCTTGGACCCGCTCGCGAGAATCGCATCGAGGTACGGGCTATAATCAGTCGTCCCGGGCAGGTAGTGCTGGAGCGCGTGGATCGAAACGCCGTGCTGGTCGGCCGCAGTCGAGAACGTTGCCGACACTGGCCAATGAATGGATTGTGAGTACAACAAACAGATTTCAGTGCGATCGGGCTGAGACAATCGTACGCGACTGGCCGAACGTATCCGCAACGGCGAGAATGTTCACGGTGCGCCACGACATCGACGCAACAAACTGGGCCAAGATTGGTCCTTGCTGGCTGTCATTTGGAGCGACGCGGAAAAAAAACTTGAAGTCCTGCATGTTGTCAAAATCTGCGGAAGAAGCAACGCTGCAGTGCCAAATCTTGCGCGCGCTGGCGAGGAGCGCGACGCCGAGCGTGACGCGTGAGGAATACTCGCCCACGAATGCGTGAACTGGTTGCTGAAGCGACGTATTGAGCAAGAGGTTGACCGCGTTGAAGCGGACGCCGCCCGTATCCTGAATGATGATCTGGTAATTGTGGTTCGGGTTGATCGCGTTCATGGCGACAGGCGCAACGCTCATCACATCGGCGAAGCTCTGGAACACTGCGCTCGCGGCTATCGTGCATGGTTCGCGTCGATCAGCATCACAGCGCCAACGAGGCCGCGCGCGCACACGGCGGGCGTACTTGGATCAGACAGCGGCAAAAGAACCAGGATCGTCAAATTGGTCGGAACAGCGACCGCAAGCAGCCATGGTTGCAGGACCAAAGTCAAGACCAAGAATGAAGTCAACCACGAGGCTGATCTGGAGGGCCGGCGCCGTCCTGCAATCGTCGTCGTCGGGGGCATTCCGGCTGCAGCTAAGGGTATAGGAGGCTGGGAAGTTTGGGAGCTGCAATAAACGGATGCCGACGCGCGCCCGACGAGTTACTGGCCGTCGCGCCGAATTACAACTCGGGACAAGGAAGGGCGCCACGTTCAAAAAGAGCCGAAAAAGTTCAAGTCGACACGGTTGCGGCGTGCTCTTTTCTTGCCCTGTACCAGTCGAGAACATCAACACAGCTCGCGGTGGGAACATCCCGATCGCGCGTCATGGCCAGCATGGGTAACGCGCGGTGGCGCATCAGCGAAGCGGCTCTCGCGCCGGCCGCAGAACACCGACCACGCCCCCCACCCTTGCGCAAGTTCTTGCAGACACAACTGTATCATGATGAGTTTTTATTGGTGGACGGCGCTGCCTCGACATGGGCCTTCGGGGCAGTTGATCGCAGCTCAGTGGGAAGGCACGCGGACAGGCTGAGCACTGAGGAAACAATGGTCTCTTGATTGCAGGAGGCTGGGAGATAGGGCAGAGGGCAGGCAGTCCGGTTCGCGCCAACAGACTACGAGTGCAAATCATCGCGTCTGGGGCGATCATCGCGTCTAGGGCGAGAAGCTGCGACTTTATCATTATGTGATTTTATCACGGAGAAACAGCGGCTGTGTGAAAGGACACGTGACCGTGTCGTGTCGCGACGAGCGCCTCAGCCTCGTCGGCGAAAGTGCGACCTCCACACACTTCCTCATCATAACGAAGATTTACTTGTCGCCCTGTCATGAGCTCACGTTTTCGCTTTATGACTCTGCTCATCTTGTTGTTTCAGCCACTTCTGCTTGGGATTGCTGCAGCCATAACAGCTTTCCTCTTCCAGTCCTGCCAACCGTTTTCACCTTCATTCCCTTTGAATCTTGTCATGAGATCCGATTGGCCAGCGGATGGCCTTTTGAGCGCTTTGATTGGCTGCGCCAAGCTGGGAGGTGATTGGTGGAGCCTTCCACAGGATCTGTAACATTGTCAGTGGTGGCTGTATCAGCATTGGCAGCAGGTCACCAGTGTTGAGCACAATGGTGTTGGCATCCATGCAGTGGAAAGTGTGCAGTTGGTACAGCTCTGGAATCTTTGAACAATGCTCATTGCCCAAGCTGTTAGGGCTGTCACTTGACAGTATGTGTTGTGACAAGCGCCTCAGCCTTGTTGGTGTAAGGGCGCGTCTACAATGCACAACGCTTCATCATTTTGTAGATTTGTTGCTGTGTCATAAGCTCCATTTTGCTTTATGACTCTGCTCTTTTTGTTGCTCTGGTTGCTTTGCTCTGGCTTTGCTGTGGCCATAACTGCTTGCCTCTTCCAGTTGTTCTGACCATTTTTCACAACCATTTCCTTTTGTCCCCCACAAGTATGGCTGCGCCCCGCCTTCCTGTTTTGGCATCTTGCATTGAGTGCTTGATTCAGGTTTGCTTCCTTTGTCTCCACCCCTGCATCTTGCTCTGCTGTTGTGTTATTTCTTTGTGGACTTTGCTCTGACCTCACATTGAGTGCTCAATTCAGATATATTTTGTTTCGCCTCAAGTATGCCACTTCCTGGCTCTATACCTGACAGGGAGGGACAATGTGTGCTGTCTGAGCCCAAGCCAACATGAGGGGTGTAAGATGTGCCTATTCCTTTTATTGAATGGGCTCAATCGATTAGCACTATCTCAGGAACATGAAACATATGATGAAACGTCAGTTCTGAGAAAATGAAAAAACAGGCTTGATCACCTGGGCCCTGTTGAGGCGTGCAAACCCCTTGCCCCCCAGCCCAGCAGTGTACTCACTCCCTCATCAGAGAGAGACACCAAGGCAGAGCAGATGTGGCTGTTGAAGATGGGGTGGGAGAATGGGAAGAACAGCCGCCCATTCTGGCCACAGAGAAACTGGGTGGGAGGCACATCTTGCACCCCTCATGTTGGCTCAGGCTTGGACAACACATTGTCCCATGCTGTCAGGACTGTCAGGTGACAGCCCTAACAGCTTGGGAAATGAGCTTTGTCCATTGCCCTCACCAGCACCTCAGGGTGCTGCAATGTGCCAGTTTGCAGGTCTACTGGCCCCTGTCCTCTGTGAGGAGATGGCAAAGCTTTGTGTAGACCCAGGTACCCTAGTAGTGTTTTTGGTACATGGCTTTGGAGGCCCACATCCCTGCCACAATTTCTTCCTCAGTGGCACTGTTCAGTTCCATGAACTTGCAGGCTGCTGCCTTCAGATCATAGGCGTGGAAGTGCTGTGGGATCCACACATCATTTAGTAGTTGGTGCACCCAAGACGCAATTGTGTCAGCAACCACAAAATGCTTGGTGGTGTCTACCTCCACAGAGAGGGCGATGCTGGTGTCCCCATCAGGTACATAGGGGGAGCAGCACCCAAGTTAAGCAGTCCAGTGCACCCCTACATCCAACAGTGGGTTGTTGGCCTGTGCAAGGTACATGATCACTGTTGGATCATGCCAGTCCTTGGGGCCACAAATCACCAGATGCAATGTGTCCAGAAGCACTGTGCTCTCCAGCACAACAATGTGCTCCAGGCAGCTGAAGTGGCGCCTCCCATACTGCAGGAGGTATGCAAGGTGGTGGTTCAACCTTGAGAACAACAGGTCTGTGGTCAAGCCCCAGGCCTGCACCATGTTGTCCAAAATCGTCACATCAAATACTTCCTTGTTGTGTGAGACCTGAGGGCACTCCACCCAGAAGGAGCACATAACCTTTGATACCATTGTGCAGGTCAATAGGGATGTGATCATGCCATCTGGCCTGTGGAACTGCCCCAATGTTGTCCCAACCACCATGCATTTGTTGAGTTAACCACTGCACCAAAACCTGATTGAGGACAGCAGTGCTGGATTCACACTTCAACACTCCCCCTGAAGCCAGCGTCTGCTGCAACTTCAGTTTCCTGGGGTAGCTGTGAGAGGCGTGGAATTCCGTTTTTCCCCCTCTTTTGGGCTCCAAATGTTAACCGTTGCGTCCGGAATTGAACTGGGGACCTCCGCGCACTCAGGGGCTCATAACCTGTTGGGTTAACCACTGCACCAAAACCTGATTGAGGACAGCAGTGCTGGATTTACACTTCAACAGCATTGACAGGCCACCAGGGCTGCCTGTGTGGGGGAGAGGTCTTCTTCTCAGAGAGAGATGGCATATGCACAATAAGCGTTCACATCTTGCACAAGGGGATCAGTGTGCTCCCTGCAGCACTAGCAAAGCCAGCACAGCCAAGATGCATTGCACTGCTTCCTGGTGTTCTCCACAAGGGCTGCATCAGTGCAGTCAACAACCATTCACAATAGGCTGAGCAGAGCTCCAAAATGCCAGAGAGCTGCCATGTGATCAGGCATGTTCCACTTGGGGGTGCCTGTGCCTGTGCAGTCCTCACCAGTGTGTCTGTTGGTAGGATCATGGGGTCATCCACTGACATCCAGAGGGCACTCTGGAACCATAACTGGGGTGGCCAGAACAGGGTGACCACAGTTGCTGTCCCCTGATTGTCCTGAAGCTTCCTCAGCACACAGGCCAGAAGGCCACAAGGGGGGGTAGATCCATGCAGGCTTGCCCCCCCCCCCCCCCACTGTGGATTGTGAACGCGTCTGTCGGCACTGCCCTGGGTCTGGACAGAACGTCACGAACCAATCCCCAATCAGCATCATCACCACAGACACAAACAGATTGATCTCCACCAGCCAGTGGGCCTGTAGCGCCTGGAAGATTGGCTGGTGGAGCATGTGGTCATAGCAGACTGTATCCACCTGTGAATCCAGGTCCGCCACCCATTTCTTTGCTTGTGGCAGGTGAGTTGTGCACAACCACACCCCAAACCCCTGCAGCCAAAGCCAGGTTTCCTTTGTTGTGCAATTCATCCATGGACATCAGTGGCCCCCCTGTTGATCCAGGTAAATCACCAAGCTGTTGTTGTCCACCATTGCATGGACTGTCAACCCATACAATTCCATTGCCCTGGAGGCCATTAGGGCCTGCAGCCCCAGCAGGACCACAAGGATCTCCAAGACTCCAATGTGGATCAGATCCATTGCAGGGTGTTTGGACAGGAATGCGTCCAGATCCCTTGCTGACTGGTACCTGTCTTGGTACTGGAGGACTTCCACTGACCACCAGTTGCACATGCACGTGAGTTCCCCTTTCACCCACATGTTCAGGGCCCAGCCTGTCCCCAATGCGTCAGAGTGCATGGTCAGATCCACTACCATTTGCAGCAGTGTGGACCCTTTGTAGTCCAGGCTCGTCCAAAATGAACTGTTCATATATTGGTAGTCTACAATCACACAGACCTTCCCTCACTTCTGAGTCATGGTGAAGACTGGGTGGATCACCTCATCCACATAGTAGTCGCAGTGTGGGCCCTCCTCCAGCACCCTTGCTGTGCCCTTTGCAATCCATGCATTGAGCTCCACCCACAGGGATGCCACCTCAGCCCCAGTCAGGGTGAACTCTGCCATCTCTCCCATGGGTGGCAGTACCCCAAAAAGGTCCAGCTGCAACCCGTCTAGGATCCCATCCTTCACGATCTGGGAGTCGTGGCACCTGAGCCAGACCTCTCAGAACGTGGGGAAGTGCAGCTGGCCCCCCACCACCACCTCCAGGTGCAGGTGCAGGAGCAAGGTCTCCAAATGTGTTATCTTTGTGTCCCCTGTCAGTCCTCTGTGCCTCTGTGCCATGGACAGAGCTGTTGGATTCAGTATCCCCAGGACTGATTCCACATCTGACAGGGTGAAATGTTCTCTGGGATCCATCTGCAGCCAGCACATGGTGTGATCCATTTCTCCAAAGACTGTGCCCCAGTCGCCAACCAAACAATGGTCTGCATCTGTAGAACCAGTGTGATGATCCAATATATTCAAATTGTGATCCATCAGTGACAGGGGCAGCACCACTAAACCCGCTTCCTGTTCAGCCACATAGGCACCAAGCCAGTGTTGGGGCTGCCAAACACACGCTTTGTCACTCCACCAAACTGCAGGTGACTACCGCTACTGAAAACGCGCCCCCCCCCCCCCCCCCCACAGGTGTGGTCAGTTGGTGATGTTGGCGCATGGGCCCAAATGGGCCCACTGTGCAGGGCTGCTGGGCATGGCCAGCGCCAAGAGCACTCTGCAAGTGCCAGTAGTGTGCCTTGCCATCAGCCTCCACCTGCTCAGCAAGTGCAGTCTCGTCAAACAATAACATGTGGCCCAAGCAGGACCCCAAGGGCAGTATCTCATGTAGGGCCTTGGTGTGCACCCCAGGTATGCAATGCATTGCAACCCAGTCAGGTGGGTGACGTCTGCCACTTCAAGGTGCACCTTGGCTTTGACTGTGCTGACCATGGCGTTAAGTGCAGCCAGCACATTGGCATGGTCGCCCACAACTTTGAGAGGGCTACCTCCTGGAGGAGTGTGGCTAGGACCTCAAGGTGAGAGGCCACTGTGAGTCCTTCATATCTGGTTCATCAAACACTTGGACATGTTTGCAAGCAGCTTGTTTTGCTTTGCGCCCACCCACTTTGTTGAGGCGCCAAGGCCCAGAAGGGTAAATGCCAGCTCAGGCGTGTCCTTGTGCAGCATGATCTCCTTGACATCAGAGAAGAAACAAGCACACTTGCAGCATTGTGTCTTGGCATCATCCAATTTGTTGAGAGGGCCAAACACATTGGCAGGGCCTAAGGCTCCATTGCCATCTGGGCAGGCAATGGCATCACACAACATGTCCAGTACATGCGCCTCTTCACTGTCATCCTGCTTCAGTGGGTTCTTGGACATGGCCAACAAACTGGCCACTGACACAGCATCCTGCCAGAGTGCATTGTGGTGGTCCACCCCCACTGCATGCGCCAGGGCAAGCACCACAGCAGGTGGGGTGGCCATACAGGCCAGTGGGGCCTCCACTGAGGCCTCTGCCACAGCTGCCACAATGTGGGCAATGTCTTCAGCCATCAGCATGCTGTTCCCACAGCCCACAGGGTCACATGTGGGACAAGTACCTGCCCCCACCATGGGCCCATCTGCAACTGCCAAAGCGTGTGTGATGGCGCCTGAGTGGGGAGTACTAGGGTGGACCTGCCCTGGCACCATGACATTGGCCACCCCCCTGCCCCCCCATCCAGAGCAGGTGGGGCTGGTTTGATGTCAGGGATGCCCAGGACCTGTCCACCAAAGACTGGGATGGCTTTGTTGATGTTGTTAGGCATTGTCGTGTTTGGGAACTTGTCGAGTTCGCTTGTCCACCAGTGTTGATCAAAAAGGAGTGAGGATGCTGATGGGTCAGGGGCAAGGGGTTTGCATGCCTCAATGGGCCCAGGTGATCAAGCCTGTTTTTTCATTTTCTCAGAACTGATGTCTCATCATATGTTTCATGTTCCTGAGATAGTGTCGATTGATCGAGCCCATTCAATAAAAGGAACAGGCACATTGCAGTACCCTGAGGTGCTGGCAAGGGCAATGGACAACAGGTGGGCACTGAGTGCCCCCAACCTGCCAGTGTCAACTTCTGGCAACACGTCAGGACACGCCAGGTTTTGTCTGTAGCACCATGTCAAATGCAGGTTGGTTGCTCCTCCTTGCTCTCAAGACTATCTCCACCATCTCCCCAAAATGTGAACAAAGCTTCACAGTTGCTACTTGCACTGGCATGTCAACTGCCTTTGTTTGTGATTTGGAACCAGTGTGGATGTGTGAGCGTGTTTTGTTGCACCAGTTCTGTTCTCCCTTGCTTGCTGATTGCCAATTGATGATTGCTGATTGCTTCCCATATATAACAATGATGCACTGATGTTCTTCGCTTATTTACTTCTCACATTGAATAATTCATTAAAGAGCGGTCCAGCGTATTGATGGCAGATGCAAATCAGTATTGAACATGCTTTGATGGGGCAGCAGCAGTCAGGAGTGTGATGCCAAGTGGCACACAGTGACTCGCCATTGTGGTCCCAAGTGCAGAACCATTGTGCCAGCGCTGGAATGGAAGGAAGCCAACACCAGCTCTCACTCAGCCTTTCATGTCACTTGAAGTGAACCGCAGCAACAACTGAACCACAGCAACAACAAGGTGGCAACAGAGTCAGAAAGTATCAGAGGCAGCAGTCATGGCTCACAATAGCATTACATTGTGTTTTTATTCACTTTTTAGTTTGGTTTGCCTGGCTGTTGGCACAGTTGCAAACCGGTTTTGCGTCCTGTTGCTCCTTTCTGCTTGCAGGAGGTGCAGCCAACTAACGAAGCGAATCGCGCCAACCAACCAAATTCAAGTTGTGGTGCCACCAGATGTGTGCACTGCAAGGCATGACCCATTTGCGCCCCATCAGTGCCATGGTTCTCCACACTGCCATTGCACGCTGATGATTGCTGGTTTTATGTCCAACTGTGGATATGTCACAAGTGTGCCAATCACCTCATGCCAGTCATCACTGTGCATTTTGATTGTGTTGACCACACATTCTGCCAGCTCGCCCCACCTCACCAACACATGCATGCTGTTGCTGTGCACGTCCTGGATGCTTTGAGCAAATACATCCTGGCTAAAGTGCGCGTCATTAACTTGGTACACTGTCAATACGTGCACAATGGGTATGCTCAGTGTTGGCAAACCAAACAGTCCAGCTTTTCTAAACTGAAGCGTGTATTGTGGAAGGACGTCAGCTTTGGTTCTCCCAGTGAACCGTCAACACACGGCAGTGCGTTTCGTGTTTGTGCTGCCTGAAGAGGCGACTGCTGCCTCTGTGAGATCGAAATGAATCTCCCATGTTGCCGCCAATTCAAGCTTACGCTGCTTTAGTGAATTGTAATCTTTGTTACTGGCGCTCTCATAAGCGTATGCTGCTTCCGCAAGATCGAGCCAATTTCGCAGGTCAATCAAAGAGCCGCGAGTTTTGCAATGGATCAGCGCACTTCACACGTTAAAGCCAAGATGCCTGATCCCTGGTTATGAAACTCTGAGAGGTGAGAGACTCGCTCCATCTTTGCAAATTTGACCCAAATCTTCGCGTTTTTGAACCCCAGCCCCTGCAAAAAGTCGCGCCCCCCCCCCCCCCCGAACCATAAAAAGCGAACTATGAGGGGGGCGCGCGCAGAGGACCAACTATAATTGCGTTTCTTGTCGTCTCCGCCCCTTTCTCTCGCACCGTTCTTGTGTGTTCTTTTGTCATATGCTTTGTGATATTGTTTCTGATCTCGCATGGAGTGCTTAATACAGATATATTTTGTTTCGACTCCATTACGCCGTTATCTGACTTTACAGTTGCGGCCGAGAACCCAACCTTCATGCTCTAGTACCCAACCACGCTCAAGAACACGATTGCGACCGGCGGGCGGTCGACGGGAATTGCCGTCGAATCGCCATAGAAAATCGGGTCAGCGAGCTTGTCCACCGACCCACTTGGCGTCATGACATGTGCGACGCGAGCCGAGTTGTTGTAGATGGTCATGATCTGGCATTCGCGACTGGAACCAGCCCGGTTAAAACCTGTCGAGCAGAGCGGAAAACAGGTGGCGAAACACGCACACGTCGCTTCCTGTCGGCAAAAACGTCAACGAGCCCGTCGTTCCGTTGAACGGCACCAAGAAATCAACGACGGTGGCCGGGTACGAGTGCGTCTGGACCGCCGCGTCGCTGTAGAGCGTCGTCATCTTGTTGAATCCTGGATGGCAAGAAGAGGATGGTCAGTCGACGCACGTGAAAACAGGGCGCACGCAGGGGTAAATACCGTTGGCGAGCGCAAGGAGGCAGTCGTAGTACGTGAGCGCAAATCCTGACACCAATGACTCGGGCCGCGACGGGTACTGGGCCAAGTGCTGCGACCGCAAAGTCTGGTACTGCGGCGTCGAGTGGTCCCCGCGCAAAGTCGAAAACAGCATCCCATCGGCCAAGCATCGGTCGGTTTCCGTGGCCGAATTGTCGAGGTAGTTGTACATGGTGTGCGTTCCGACCTGGAGGAAACAGTACGCTGGACGGTGAGCTGCCGGCATGAACCACAACAAGGACCGGGTCGAGCCGCATAAAGACGCGCACCCAAACCCTGTCGGCGACCATGCCCTTGGCTTTTGCTCGCCGCAGAATCAACTTTGCGTCGCTTGGGAGCCCGAAAAACAGAATGATCTTGGACTCACTGGCAAGAATCGTTTCGAGGTTGACGATGAAATCGGTCGTGCCGGGCAAGTACTGCTGGAGCGAGTACAGGGACACGCTGAGCTGGTCGGCCGCAGTCGAGAACGTTGCCGAGACTACCAAAAGAAGCTGAGTACAACGAGTGATCCGCGGCGAGTTGGCACGAGGGATACGGACGCGACTGGCCGTACGGGTCCGCGACAGCAATAACGTTCATGGCGCGCCACGACATGGACGCGGCAAAGTGCGCGCCTTGCTGGTTGTCGTTCTGGAAACGCAACGCCGTTAGCAAATGACCCTTTTTTGCGCGCGGATGAATGGACAGAAACAGCACCGGAGTCGGCCGAAAGAAGAACGGGAAATCAATCTTGTTACCGATATCCATGGACGAGGCGAGACCGCAGCGCCAGAGCCGGCGATTGTTGGTGGCAAGAGCGGCACCTAGCGTCACACGCGACGCGCACTCGCCCACGAGCGCATGGACCGTCTGCTGGCTCGTGACGTTGAGGAACACGTTCATGGCGTTGACGCGCACGCCGCCCGTATCCTGGAACAAAGGCTGGTAGCTGTGGTTCGGATCGATGGCGTTCATGGCCGGCGGCGCGACGAGCGAAGCGCGCGGCCGTATTTGCGGTAGTCGGTCATGCTGGTCTGCTGGTCTTTGATCGTGCACGGACGTTAGATATGGCAGTCGACGCGGTCGACGTTTCGCGGCGCGGACATGCTGTGGTTGGTTGGGGGTTGGGGGTTGGGGGCTGGGAAGCGACACGGAAAAAGGACAAACGTGGCAGAAAGGCGATCGCAAGCTGAGAAATTTGGCTCTGCATGTTTATCCCGTACAACAAAACTGCGTGCAGGCCGACCGCTCATTCGTCACGGCGCCGCGCAAACTTGATGGGCACGTCCGTGATCCGCACAGAGATGGCGCACGCCAGCGTTTCCGCTCCAATGGGCATGTCCGTCGTGAGCTGGTACCGGTGCACGATCCCGGCCACGAACAGGCGCAGCGTCATGAGCGCAAACTGGCGGCCAATGCACGCGCGTGGGCCAGCCAAAAAGGGCATGTACTCGTAGGTCCCGATCTGGCGTCGCCCGTTCACGATGCGCTCCACCGGCACGTCCGCGAGTCCAACGACCAGGTCAATCGAGTCCCAACGCTGCGGCTTCCACTCCATCGCGTCGTCGCCCCACACGAAGGGATCGAGGAGCATGCCGCGCTACAGGATCATGAATGGATGGGAGCGATCAATTTGATGGAGCGACCAGACACGAGAGAGTGAGAGCGCGAGTCAATTGGTACCGTCGGGATTTCAATCCGGAATCCTTCCGGCAGGTGGAGCGGGCCCAACGTGCTGGTCGGGATCGTCACCCCACCTGGGCCGGCATTGCGAGTCGAGTTCAAGGACGGCGAGTACATGCGCAGCGTCTCGTTGATCACGTTGTTGAGCTGCGGCAGCTTGAGCAGCACGTCGTAGTCGTCGAGCCGGACCGCCACGGCATCCAGCTCCTCAAACAATTTCTGCTGCACGTCCGGGTGCTGCGCAAGCATCAAGATGCACGCCTTGAGCGCCGAGGCCGTCGTCTCGTGGCCCGCCGCCAGGAACGTACGCAGCTCGCAGACAAGCTCGTGCTCGGTCAGGGCCTTGTCCTGGTTTTGCCGCAATAGCTCGTGAATCAGCATCACGCCGTCCAGGTTCTGCTCGGCATTGTGCAGCAGGTCCTTGATGAGCGTGCCCACCACATTGCGCTTGATGACCTGCTTGGCGCGCGTTGGGACCCGGCCAATTGTGTTGGGGAACTGCAGACCAAGCATGAGCAGCAGGGACTCGTTGAGCACCTTGGCGCCCTCGTCATAGGCGCGCGAAACGGCCGATCCTCCAGGAGACAATGCATCAAAATTGTGGCTCATGGCCGTGCGGCCAATCACGTTCAGCGTCAGTTGGCTGCTCAAATCGTGAAAGGGCAACGACTGCGACGGCGATGAATGGTCTATGATCGCGTAGAGTTCGCCGAGCGACTCGAGCATCGCCGGGACGATCGGCTTGAGCGTTTTCATGTTGAAGAGCGGGTTGATGATGCGACGGTGGCGCTTGTGCATGTCCCCCTGCCACGGCGAATGGCACATCATGGTCAATGGAATCGATCAGGCTCGGCGAGTTGCCAGATTCCCATTCTCGTTTGCGGTTCGTGGGCGTACCTGGGCCACGAGAAGTCCAGCATCACCCGTCACCATGCTAATAAAGCGGACCGTCATTTCGTTCTTGCGAAAACGGTACGAGTTCGACGACAGGATGAATTGCAGCGCCTTGGGGTCAGTCACGACAATCTTTGGGGCGCCCTACATAAATGGGACCACACGGATCCCTGAGTTTAGTGCACAACGTTGGCATTGCTGCCCTGCTGTCCCTGCCGAGAAAACCGCACCAGCGCGTAGCGGCAAAGCACGATCAGTGGCTCCTTGCTGGCACAACCGGCCCACCCATCAATCCCACCCTGGCCATGCAAGAGCGGCGCCATTTCCGGGCCGCGATGAACGCCGCGCGCGTGCGGGTTCGTCTCGAGCATGTGCCCCAGCAGGTACCGGTGCAGGCCGAACAGCCACCACTTGGTGCGTGTCAGTACTTGCTCGGGCACGCCTTGGATCAAGAGCCGTCGAGCTAGGCGCGCATTCTGAGCCGCTTCCTTGGCAATGGCCGTGAAAATGAGGGCGACGAGTGCGGCCGAAATCGTGCGCAGGCTCGGGCGAGCTGCGAGGTGGCCGTACGTCTCGTTGGCCGCGCCGCGCAGCGTGTCGACAATGACGTGGGAGAGCTGGTTGCCGCCCATTTCTTGTCGTGCTGGTTGGTCCGCGTTGGAAGTGCCCTTGCGTTGGTTAGCGGGGTGGTGGAGTAAGAGGTTGAGAGGAAGCATAGGACGTGCAGGGCCCACGGATGGCAGCGCCAGACGCCAGGTGTTCCAAGACGCCCACCACTTGATGCTCGCGCCCAAGGAAGCCTGGACGTCCAAACTGGATCCACCAGCCACTTTCAGCCACAACCTGCCATTTAGAACCCCCGTTGATGTCAGCTTCCAAGTCACGGCCTTCTAAAACCGTCGGCCTTGCAATCAGCCGGGCTTGCACAGCCAGCACCAGCACGTGTCGAATCCACCGCATTTGCACACACGGCCCAAAACCAAAACGTGGGGAGATCCATGGGACCAATTTACATGAGATCTCATCACACCTCTGTGAGGTCAATTGACACGAAGGCCTGTCATGAATGTCGACACGCATCGCTCTGCTCTTGATCCCAACGCGAGCCAAGCTGATTAACTTGCGCAACCTCGACCCGCGACTGTATTTGACTGTGCATGCCATTACAACTGTCTCAACCAGCTGCAATGGTCAAACAACCTCGCCCACTGCATGGTGTGAGCATCATGTATTGGATTTGGTGCCCAGATTGCACCCAGCATCTCTCCTGTGGGAACTCCAGCTTTGCTCACCACATTGCCAGCCCAAAGCACAAGAAAAAAAGTCACTGCAGCCACAAAAATGTGGGACTTTATCGGTCACACCCGTCCTGGTGAGGTGGTCAACTATGCACAACAGCCAGATGCTGATCATGTGGATGTTGAGCAGCACAGTCCATTGCCTCTGCTCAACAAGTCTGGCAAGCCCTTGCTGGACCCAATGGAGGTGGACATTGCTGAGATCAATGTTCTTCTTCAATGACTGATCCATACTTTGAATGCTGCTGTGCATTCCCATGCCACTGCTGTTGGATGACCAAGACTTCACTTAGCACCTGTGACAGCATGCACCACACCTGACCAGCGCAAGGGCCTGGATTATGCCATGGATGAGTGCACTGTGTCCAGTGATGATGACAACAACAATGACAAATGTGGCCAACATTGATGATGTTGATAATGCCTGCATGCCACCTCCTCTTGCTGGTGATGGGAGCATCTACTGCAATGTGCTTGATATGAGTATGGGCTCACCAACATGACCAGCTGCATGGATTGTTGTGCAATGTGGCCAAAAGGACTGTGAGCTGCATGCTTTTGATGTGGCCATGGCAATCCTCTCATTTCTGCAGGCTTTACCAACATGGGCAAGGGTCAAGGTCATGGACAAGATATTGTGCCTCTGTGAGTGTCCCTTTGAGTCCAACAAGAGTGAGGAGCAACACAACCCAATGGGCCATCCAGATTGTCATGAAGGATGAGTTTCTTCAGTGTGTGCATGCATATGTGTTTGACTTTTTGCTGGACAATGACAAGCTCTTGTCACTCCTTTGCATGAACATTGCGCCTGCACCCAAGCCAGCTGCAGCTGTGGCTGTGCCATTGACACCAGATGTGCCTGCTGTTGCACTGGCCTTGCCATTGCACCCAGCCCCTGTGTCACTGCCACCCCCAAACCCACCCACCAACACACTGACTCCATTGGCACACCTGCTTGCCTTGATGGCACTGACTGTGGCAGCTTCTCCATTGTGCTCACACACCATGCTTGCACCAGTGCATTCAGGTACTGTGCTGTTGCCACCTTCTCTCCTCCTGCTGATGAGCATGTGGAGTGTCATCTTCATGTTCTGGTGCCATACTGCTGCCACCTCTTCACCTGCCCATGAGTGCACAGACATTGTCTTTGCACTGTTCATGTGATTGAATCAAAGTGGTTCTGACATGCTCAAAACGACTTTTGGCCTGCAGCATGCGCCTTCTCTCCCACCTCTCTACCCAGTAGCCCTTTGCACACTGTTGACATTCAACCATCACTGGCCAAGTACCATTTTGAATTCACAGCAGCACATGGGGAACGTTTGATGTTGGTGTTGTAATGACAAACAGGCAGATCTGATGACAGTCAAAATGTACACTCCTGTCTAGGGCAGCACTGGCCAAACAGAACAGTGGCAATGCTTCCATTGTCATGGATGGTACACACTCTCCCTCTGTGCACTCACTGCCGCGGATCATTTTCCTCTTGGGCGAGAACTATCCAGTGCCATCTCTCATTCCATTTGTAACACAGATCCTTGCATTTGCACAGTACATTGTGCTCTGCCCTGTACTGCAGTCCTTTCTTGCATCACAATTTCAATCATCTCCTCACTTTCATCACCATGTTGTCGTTTTTGTAGACGCCCCCTCACACTGGGGCCAGCATGTGCAAGGAAGTCAAGCAACAAGTCCATGCTGATGGCTGGCAGCCAGTGCAACCCATGTGTCCCATTGAGCGTCACGCAAAGGTGGAGTGCAATGGGCAAGGCAGCATGGGTGTGTCGTGCGCGTCAATGGTGGTGGGATGATGGTGACAGCAACAGTGAGGTGGTGGTGGCGGGTGACTGTTGGGTTTGTTCGATGCTGAAATAAGACCTTTTTGTGCCAGTTTCGTTCTTTTTACGATATGCGAGCGGAAAATGAGGATAATGATGAGCATCGGAAACATTCGGAAGCGTTCGGGAAGAATCGGCAGACTTTCTCTTGTTCAGTGACTGAAATGCACGTGGGAGACGTATTTTACGCAGCTTACGACAGGTTGGACTTTGCCAAGGACGTCCAAAACCGACCACATTTTCGTCCATAGCCAAGCGCAACGTTGGCGAACGTTCATGGGCGTCCAACCAAAAACCCTAACCACCCGGATGTCCACCCTTCCTTGGGCGTGAACGACAAATGCCAACTCGACATGATGACAACCAAAGGTGGGCGAAAAGTTTCGGCTATGTTTCGCCGTGGCTGGCCATGTCATCAACAGCCACCAACGGCAACTCTGTGCACGCCTCGTCGCACTCACCAGTTTCGCTTCATGGCCACGCCAGAATGACCATGATCACATCAATCCAGCTCCTTTAACCGATGACAGCCTGCAAACGACAAGGCGCGGTGTGCCGGACCACGCCCTCGCGTATTTGCTCGTCATCGTCACCAATCTGCTTGTTGCGCCGCCGACCGACCGACGTCATGGCCAACCACCCACGCCGACTGACGATGAGCCTAAACGCGCGCCATGGCGACATGGTCCGGATTCGCCCGCAACCAAGGGCGACTGAGAGCACCACTTGTCTGATTTCTTGTTCAGGCGGACGGTCGAACAAAAGAACAGCAGACGGCCGTGATCTCATGCCGACCATGCGGTGCGCCGTTGTCCAAAGGACGCGTCCCGCGTAAAACCCACCATCCGATTACGGCCCGTCTCCGCCCCCGCATCTCCCCACTCCCACGTTTGCTCGTATCTCTCAAGGTTCGAGGAGCAAAAAGGAATGCGCGACGCGCGCGCGCCACGGTGATGATGGCAAACAGTGCGCGCTGTTTACTTTCTGGTCGGCGTGCTGTCGTTCTCCCACGCGACGCGTGATGCACTGACCGGCGGGTGCGCTTGTCGACTACCAACGACACCAACGTTGTCGAGCGCGGCTGCACGGCCAGTGATAGGGGATGGCTCACGGTGTCGCGCCATGATCCCAAGCCGCGACGCCGCGACGCTGCGCCGACGCTGCTCCTCTCCTCTGCTCCATGCCATCACCTCTCTCGACCGTCGCTAAGTGACGTCGCGCACCAGGACTCGCTCACCCGCACTGTTCCAGTCTATCGCTGCCCCCTCCGCGTCGCGCTCGACCGCGTATAAATACCACAACATGCCCGTCCGCTCTGAATCCGCATCCAACTTCGGATTCTCCCATGTCATCTCATCCACCACCAACATGATTGCCCGCGCCGTCCTGTCGAACCACTACCACCGCGACCACCCGACCGAGCGCGTGATCCCCGAGCGTGACCCAGCCACGACCAAGGCCTGGATGGTCGGGTCCGGTATCGGGTGTCTGGCCTCGGCCGCGTTCCTGATCCGCGACGCGGGCGTGCCCGGCGAGAACATCACCATCTTCGAGGAGTTTGGCGTGCACGGTGGGTCGCTTGACGGGTCGGGGTCGGCCGAGGACCCGCGCGGCTACGTGATTCGCGGCGGGCGCATGCTCAACCTGAGGTATGCGATTTCGTTTTTCGCAAAGACGCGGCGCGTCTCGCACCTTCTGTTCTCGGAACCGTGCAATCTGACCACTTTTATTCGCTCCCAAACCCAACAGTTACCTGTGCCTCTACGACTTGTGCAAGTGGATCCCCGCCTACGAGCCATACTTCAAGGAGAAGATCTCGAACGGCGAGGACATCAAGACCGTCTACGACGAGATTATGGACTTTGACGAGCGCATCAAGACCGAGGCGCACGCGCGTCTCGTCGACGCCGAGGGCAACAAAATCGACGTCACGACGATGGGGTTTGACAACCAGGACCGGCTCGACATGCTCGCCATGCTCTCGATCTCCGAGGAGGAGCTCGGCACCAAGCGCATCGACGAGTGCTTCTCGGAGCACTACTTCACGACCAACTTCTGGTACATGTGGCAGACGACGTTTGCGTTCAGTACGTGTCGCTTTCTCGTCGCTTATTGACCCGGTTGCGCATGCGAAATGTGCAATTGAGTTGATCAATGTTCCCCGCTCCACGCTTTTCACTAGAGCCCTGCCACTCGGCCGTCGAGTTCAAGCGGTACCTGCACCGTTTCGCGCACGAGTTCCCGCGCATCGAGACGCTCGCCGGTGTCGACCGTACCGTCTATAACCAGTACGACTCGATCGTGTTGCCGCTCATGAACCACCTCAAATCGCTGGGCGTCAAGTTTGTGCCGCTCACCAAGGTGGCCGACTTTGAGTACGACCGGACCCACCCGCACACGATGACGGTCAAGGCGCTCAAGCTCGTGAAGACCGACTCGGGCGAAGAGGAGACGCTCGAAATCGACCCGGTCAACGACCTCGTCTTCTTCACCAATGGGTCGATGACCTCGTCGGCAGGTCTCGGCGATATGGACACGCCCGCGCCCATCAAGCTCGAGCCCGACGGCACGTTCCAGCTCTGGGAGAACGTGTCGCGCGAGTTCCCGACGCTGGCCGGTAACCCGCACAACTTCCTGAACCGGTTCGAGGAAGCGCAGTGGATGTCGTTTACCGTGACCCTGCGCGACCCGACATTCCTGCGGCTCAACGAAATGTGGACGACCAACTCGCCCGGCACCGGCGCGCTCGTCACGTTCAAGGACTCCAAGTGGCGCCTGTCGTACGTGATTGCCAAGCAGCCGCATTTCCGCAACCAGCCTGAGGACGTGGCCGTCTTCTGGGCCTACGCGCTGCACACGGACGTCGAGGGCGATTATGTCGCCAAGCCCATGCGCGAGTGCACGGGCCGCGAAATGTTCGAGGAGCTCCTGGGCCACTTAAAGAAGCCGTTCGAGTCGGTCGGCGCGACCGATGCCGACTGGGAGACGATTCGCGATACGACCGTTGTCGTGGTACGTGCCTCTTTTCGCGCCGATTCATGCGTTTCGCAAGTGAAATGACCCGCTGAACTGACCAATTTCTCCTTCCTTGCCCCTGCTCAGCCGTGCATGATGCCGATGATCACGTCCATGTTCCTGACGCGCACGCACGAGGACCGCCCGCCCGTGGTCCCGCACGGGTCGACCAACTTGGCGTTTGTCTCGCAGTTTGCCGAGATCCCGGACGATGTCGTCTTCACCGTCGAGTACTCGACGCGTGCCGCGCGCATAGCCGTCTGCGAACTCATGTCGCTCGACGAGTCGAAGCTCCCGCCGCCGATTTACAAGGCCGGTCACTCGCCGGCGTACTTGATCCAGTCGCTCAAGTCATTCATGAGCTAGGAGAGGGCCGTGGAGTTTTTGGGGGGCTGTGAGGGAGAAGTCGGCGCTGTGTGCACGACAGTGACGGCGGCCCCGTTTTGTGTTTATTGATTTGGAACAGTGGTGGAGAAGTTGCTCCTCGGCGCTTTCCGAGTGGAAATGGTATATATACAGCACGTCTGATGTCGCAATTTTGGGTTTGGCTGATTTGCACGTTTCTGTCTGGCCGTTTCGTGCAAGAGGACTTGCTCACACTTCCCTCGACGAGTCACATGGCGAGTGATCATAGCTACCGGTCCAACTTCAGCTCTCAATTGCAACAGCAATGTCCGTCTTTTTTTTTTTTTTTTTTTGGGGGGGGGGACCTGCTTTTATTGCGTGCGAAGAGTTGCACGATGGGTCGACTGGTGGGGGGGGGGGGGGAGGGGGAAGCGAAAGGAGAGATTAGATTTTCGAAATCTTCTGCACGATAAGCAAACAGTGTGGTTCGCACCGCTTTGATCAATGGTTTTTTCTTCCTCTTTACTGTCAGGTTCAATAAAAACGAACCTGAGCGCACTCGGGTGTGTATCCTGAAATACGAGCCTTTGATTACAATTATCCGCTAGGCTGTGGCCATGCAGGATGTTTTGTTGCAGCACTCCAGACGCCCTCGCCAGAATCAGCGCACTGACTCGCACCCCAACGTGGAATGCACGCGTCATCTGCACGTGTACCCCATCGGCTTCTCAATAATCACACCCCGCAAATCGTTATGTCGGGACTGTCCATTGCCAAACTTCAAGTGAGGTGTGAGAGGAGAGGAGTGTTTCTTATTGCCTCCACCCTCTCTCCACCCCCGCCACGTCCAGAGAGGAAGATTCAAACAAGACGTCCGACGCTCGATCGATGTCTCACACCGTGGTGAGACGCGCTCAGCTGGTGGGTGTGGTGGAGGTCGTGGAGCAGCCGTTCAACCACTGCGTGCCCCCACAACCAACGCTGCAGCACTCTGAGGCCAAAAGAGGCCAATAACACGCATCTCAAAATCGACAAGCTCCTCAGAGTCGGCCGCAAATCGCTGTATTCCAAGGATGAGCCGGCACGAGCTGGAAGACGCAACAGGGACACGGTGACCGCTGCATTAGTACAAAATGCAAGTCAATGGTGGTAATGCTGGCCGGACAGAGTCTGGTACACTCTGCTCCAACCTTCCTCCTTCACTAAACGGGACGCACATGATGGTGATCGATCATCAAACAAGGCACCAACTTCAAGGGGCTGTGGAAGACGCGAAATGGTGGCAACGCTGGAACACACTGATCAAGTTCCACGCCTCGCCCGCCACGCCGCAGCCTGCCCCCGCCCTGAATCGTGTGCCAGATGTGTCCCGGTCGTGTGCACAAAAATACCAGAATTGACGAGGTGATATATGATACCAGCTGGCCCAAATCCCCCTGCATATTCCAAAATAGTTTCTTTGCTATCTCCAATGCGCCCAGTCCACAGGGCCTGCTATTCGTTGATCCTCATCTCGCGCACCAGCGACTCGAGCTTCTCCTCGCCCAACGACTTGGCCGCGAGCCCATAAAACATGCTGTTGCGGTCGCGCAGCAGGTTGTGCGGCGAGTCAAACTCGGCGACCTGGCCCTGGTCGAGGACGAGCACGCGGTCATTGTCGAGGATCGTGTCGATCCGGTGCGCGATCGTGAGGATCGTACAATCGGCAAACTCGCGCCGGATCGTCTGTTGCAGAATGCGGTCCTTGGCCACGTCGATATTCGAGGAGCCTACGTTCGAGGAACATGACGAGTGTCAGCCGAGGAGAGAGAGGTAACCAGTTTGAGGAAGCAAGCGAAACACACATTCGTCGAGAATGAGCACCTTGCTCTTGCGCAGCAGCACGCGCGCGAGCTGGAACAACTGGCCCTCACCCGCGCTCAGAGCCGGTCGGTCGTCGAGCTTGGCCGGGTACCGCTCGACGACATCCTTCAACTCGACGGCTTCGAGCGCGCGCCATAGCGCCTGGTCCGAGTGCTGGCCGAATGGGTCGAGGTTGAACCGCACCGAGCCGTGGAACAAGTACAGAGACTGCGGAATCTATTGGTTGAGCGGGTGGGGAAAATCAGCGACAATGCGGGATATGTGAAATGAGGAACAAAATGAGCGTACGATAGCAAGACGACCGCGCAAATCACGCAAGTCGATGCCGGAAATGTTGACGCCGTCGATATGGACGCCGTCTTGCGACGGCTCGGCCAGACGGAAAAGCGTGTTGATTATCGAACTCTTACCGGCACCTACGGTGGAAGGCGTGAAGGTCAATTGGTGACCACGTATCAGCATTCACCAAGGCAGCACGAACCCGTCCGTCCAACGATCCCAATCTTCTCACCTGGCCGTGTGGCCAGAGTGATACCACGCAGCGCGGCGCGGTCCGCGCCCGGGTACCGCAGGGTCATGTCGCGGAACTCGACGACGCCCTTGTCCGGCCACGCGTCCGGCACCGGTTCATTGCTCGTCGCCTCGACTTCGAGCGGGATCGCATTGGCATACTCCATGATCCGTTCCACTGCGACGAGCTGCAGCTCGAGCTCGGCCGTCTTGCGCACATTATACTGCGTCGCGTCGACCAAGTTGAGCACGTACATTTGCGCGAGTGCGGCCAGTGTGAGCCCAAGCTGCGGCTTGAGCCCAATCATCAACCCGACCGTCGATCCAATCACAATACACGCGAGCCCGTCGATGCGCAGACACAGCCATCGCTCGACCGTGTAGTATGACAGAAGCGCACGCGAGTTGCGGTCAATCGCCTCGAAAAACTGATGCGCATAGGCGGATTCGCGACGAAGAGCGGCGACCGTGGCGATGCCCTCGACAGACGACACGACATGCGCGTAGACGGGCGACCGCGAAAGCGCCTCGAGACGGCGCACAGGCCGGTTGGCCGCGACGTACCGTCGACGCAGCAGGAAGAACGCAAAGATGACGGGCGCGAGCGCGAGCAAAATCCACGGCACGGCAATCGCGACGACAATGACGATCATGAAAATGTAGAGCCAGAGCCGCACGCATTCGGTGAAGGCGTCGGGCAACGTCTCATCGGCGAGCGCCATGTCCTTGCCCATACGGTTCAGAATGCGGCCGGACGGGTTGAGCTGGAAGAAATGCGGCGTGGCACGAACGACGTTGTGCAGCATTTTTTCGAAGAGGTGCGCCGACGAGCGCATCAAGACGCGGAAGAACCCGAACGTGAACAGAAACGCTGCGAGCGGGATCCCGGCCGTCAGCGACAAGTACGGCACCCAGTACTGCGGCTCAGCCTGGTGCTCAGCGGGGGCAGCAGCCCACGTCGACAACTTGTAGTCGGCCAACGCTTGCAGCGCAAACGTTGCAACGCCCATGATCAGCGCGCCAGTCATGAGCGCCGCGCCATTACTCAACTTGAGGAAGCCCCAGAACATGCCGGCATCAAACCCTTGCTGTGCATGCTCGTCCCAGTCCTCGCCCTCCCCACCGCCAATAAGCCCGCCATCCTCCTCCTCCTCGTCGTCATCGTCAATGGGGCGCGATGAGCCAGCAGACTGACCGTTCAGACCGGCGCCGCCCTCTTTCACGATCATGTCGATTTTCTCGTCGCCCACACCGTGCACCCCGACGCCCGTGAACTCGGCGACGACGGCAGCGAAATGCGGGTCACGCTCGGCCGCGACGGCCACGACTTGCGCGAGCGGCCCATGCGCGAGCACGCTACCCGAATGCAGGTAAACGACCTCGTCGCACTGAGCGACCAGGTGGAGATGATGCGTGACGATCACGACCGCCGCGTCCGAAGCCTTGAAGAAATCGCGTAGCTCAATAAAGATGGTTGCTGCAACATGCGCATCGAGCGCCGCAAACACGTCGTCGAGCACGACGAGTCGTGCCTGCGTCGCATCAGCGTGATAGAGAGCGCGCGCGAGGCACAGACGCGCACGTTGCCCACCGCTCACCTTGACCCCGCGCTCGCCAAGCCGCGTCTGCAGCCCACTATCCCACCGTGCGATATCAGGCGTGAGTTGGCACACGGCGACGACGCGTGTGAGCCGATCGGCGTCCACAGGCGACGCCATGACGATATTGTCCTCGACGGTGCCTGGGAACACGTACGCGGCCTGCGGCGTGTAGGCCACGTCGGTGACGCGACGGACCGCATCGGTGCGATTCGCGTGCAGCTGGCCGAGCGCAGCGAGCAGAAGCGACGACTTGCCAGAACCGACTTGACCAATCACGGCCACGATTTGGCCGGCGCGAATGGTGAGGTCGACGTCGCGCAGAACTGGCTGGTTGGGCGTCCACGCAAACATGGCCGAGTTGAAGGCGAGGACCGTGTTGGCCTCCTTGTCGGCCTGGTTGAGCGGGGTCACGGCCGCCGTCGCCTTCAGGTTCAGAAACTCCTCGATGCGTTGGAACGAGACGCTAGTTTGGACTGATGGTCAGCCTTTCCACCCGAAAATCTGCCCGATTCAGCGAGAAAAGAAGCCATACCGCAAGTCGGCCACGAGCTCAATCGACCTCGGCACGCGCCACGACATGTTGACACGGACCGCGCCAAACAAAAGCAGCGACGTGAAGACTCCCTTGGTCGTAAACGTCGTGCCGATTCCAAAGAACCACGAGAAAAACCCAGCGACAGCCATAGCGCCAGGTACCGCCCACGTAAAGACCGTGTTGATTCCCTTCAGGTTGTACCACTTTTGCAAGTGCGCGACCTCCTCTTGTCGCGCATCGAGCACCAGCCGCACGAACGCCGACTCCCACGCGTAGAGTTTGATCATTTCAATCGACTTGATCAGTTCCGACAAGAGCCGAATGCGCCGGTCGCGCGCGTCCACCATGTTCCCGCGCGCCACCTTGAACCGGCCCACATTGGTCGAGACGAGCAGGAGCATGGCAATCAGCGTCCCAAACGCCGCGGCGGCCGCCCAGCCCATGTAAATCCAGGTGATCCCGACGACGATACAGGTCTCGAGCGGACCGAGCACCGTGAAAATCAGGAACGGCGCCGCGTCCTCGAGCCGCTGCGCGTCGTTGGAAATCACGTTGAGCGTCTGTCCAACTGGCGGGAGCGTCGCGCCGTTGAGCGTGAGCAGGTGCGAGTAGAGGAACGCGGTGACCGCGACGCGCGCACGAATGCCAATGCGATACGCATGCATCATGAAATGCGACTCGAGGATACTGAACATGAGCATAGCGAGCGCGAGACCGGCGCCAAACCCGACTCCCTGATGGAGAGCGGTACGCGTGAATGGTCAGCACCTCATGATCATCCGTAGCGGTACAGGGAAGTCGGATACTGGAAGTTTTCCGTACGCGAGCAAGCGGTGCGTCGGGCGTCTGGAGAAACGAGATGAATTGTCCGAGGAAAATCGCCGAGGAGATCTTGCACGCGCCCGACCCAAACGCCAGCACCGCAATCATCAGGTAGTGTCGTCCAAACACCGTGATCTATCGAGGATGATGGGTCCGGTTTCGCTGGTCAGAGACTGGCCACCAACGCACATCAAGAGCGCGCGTTTGGTGCGTACCAGGGCGCGCCACATGGTGGGCGACTTGCCCGCGCGCAGTTGCTCGTTCCATGCCTCGCGCATCTTGCTGGCAAGCATCTCGGACTGATCTCCATCCCTGAGTGGCAGGCATCGTCAGCGGGGCGTTCGTTTCGCGGCCATCGAGCCGGTAGTGCCGGACCTGATGGGCAGCAAGTCGTCATGCTCGAGCTGTCCCTGCCGGAACCCTTTCGTAACGAGCGGCGACGCCTGGAGGAAGACGAGGTCGCTCGGACGAAACCCGCGCGCATGCTCGATCGCCGAGCTCGTCTTGGTCGCGCGCACGTCCGCTTCAACGTCCACCGTGAGCGGTACTTTGTCGTCGTCGGTCGCCGTCATGATCGTTGCAGCTCGTTGGTACGTTTCGACTGTCCTGCTGAGTTGATCGGAGCCGGCGACAGAGCTGGGGCGCAAGGAGCGCGCGCCAGACGGGTGGAGACGTCGTGCGGCGAGTTGTTGAGCGAGTCCAGAGAGAAAGAGCGCTGACGGGCACCGTGGCTGTGATGTGCCCGGCAGGACCAGCAGGCCCGAGTTGTCGATGGCGCCAGCTCAGCAAGGATTTGCTCGAAGACACGTGCGGCTCGCGCGCTGTTGATCGTGCCGCGCACGGCCCCGATCATGTCAGGCTTCTGGGAAGGTGTGCGCCCCTGACAGGCATCCTTAACACGCCATGTTCGTTGTTCTGGTCTGGGTTCGGGCCGTTGACGCCGAGCGATGCCTCGGCCGGCGCGGATGACCAAGATGCGCGCGTCAGGCCATCGCGCAACGCGTCGCGCCACTCCACCGCCCAAAGTGTGCGCGAGCAGCGAGGACGAGAGCGAAAGCCGCAAGGGACAACGGTGTGGGCTGAAACGGCCTCATCAAATGGGTGCGAACTGTTCGGAGAAATGGTGCGCCGTAACGGTTGCCGAAAGCCCCAGGCAGGCACTTGCCTTGAGGCTGGTTGGCCCATGTGTTATGCCGGCATCATGACAAATGTCGCATCTGTGGCAAGGCTGCCTTTCCACGTCACTCCGTTTCTCTCTTCTCTCCTTAGAGCGTTCTGGCTGTGATGCTGCTCGATCCTCGTTTCCTGGCCGACCTTAATCCGTCCATTTCGCAAGCGATCCAAACTTTTCGCGGGGTGCCTTGTGCTGACGGTTATTGCCGGCAACGTCGACGCGCCCGTGCCGGACACACCAGCAACTCAAGGCAAGAAATATCACGTTTATCACAGACCTGGCCCAGGCGCGACGAAATGGGCCATTTTCTTTCCTTGCCACCCTCCAACACAGCTGTGCGCCTGATCTTGTGCCGCCATGGCGGTATGGTCGCTCAAACAAACCAGAGGGAGGGCAAGGATCTGACGCTGGTTCGACCAATATTTGACGTTGCGAGTATTTAGAAACGGATGCGAATGTCAGGGGACATTTGCAAGGTAGTGGCATCGATCCACCCCTCAACGACCACGGCGCACTCCAGGCTGCTCAGCTCGGGTCACATTTGTCGAAACAGGCGCCTCAAGTTGATTTGATTGTCGCCAGCAAGCTGCTGGTGCGTATTGACGAATGATGCACGCAAGAATGCTGGTGGCGATGGCTTACCAGCTGTCTCTTCCAAACACAGCGCGCCCAGCAGACGGCCGACGCGATTGCCGGCGAATACCACCCGAATGCCATCCGCGAGGCACGATACCTTGTTCCTGGCTGAGCCTTTCGCCTCTTCATCGCTGCTCACCTGCAGCCATCTAGTCGTATGCTGAGCTGAACGAGATTCACTGGGGTGGCCATGAAGGCAAACCGATTCCAGACATGCGGTCAGTCATTGCAGCGTGGCGATCAGGCGACTTTGAGTGTGCGATGTTTGTCTTACCTGTTTGCCTAACGAGAGGGCATTGCTGATGCTGCCGGCCTCCACGCTTAGGCAACCTCCCTGGAGCCGAGTCGCCCAACGCCATGCGCAAGCGGTCGGTCGGCAAGCTCCTGGATATCGTCACGGATGCGCTGGCTCGTGCCGAGCAGGAGCAGCGAATTATCACGGCTGTGATCGTCGGTACGCCCGCCTTCACCCACAATTCATTCTCACACGCAACCCATTCAATCCCGATCACGTTTAGGCCACGGGCTCATGTTCCGCATCCTGCTCGCACACATTCTCCACGGCTCACTCCGCCTCATGGACACAATCACTGTGGACAATTGCAGCGTGACCGTCCTTGACCTGGTTCCGCTAGAGTCAGATGCGCCGGAACGCGTCGCCGACTTGGACGACACTCAGTTCCAGCAATTTGCCAAGGCTCATTCTACCGGACAAATCCAGAAGGTTGGGCCAATTGACCCTCATTTCCGTGCTCTCGACCGCGCGCTGGTGCAAGAACACAGTCACGCGCGCGCGCACTCGGTTGAGAAGGGGAAAATTGCTGTGGTGTGGCCTGGCGAGACGGTGGGTAGGCCCGGGAAGGAATCTTTGGTGGTGGCAACGCACATCAACAGTACGGGTCATTTGTGGTGAATGGGAGGGCGCGGGTACAGTAGGGGTGTGTTGTCGATGGATGTCTGTTTTGATCGTTGAACTGGCTCATGATCCAATCTGGTGCTGTGATCCATGGTCTGACGTGAATGCACACCGTTGCGGGGTACAAAAACGATGTGCATCCAACAGCACAAGGCCACGCCGGCCTCTCCACACCATTACCCCTCCCCTCCCAAATCATGTACACGCTCCTGCTCCACAGTCTACACGAACGTCATGTACTGCGTCACAAACGCGCGCACACGCGCCAGCACCGCGAGAACGGCCTCGAACGCGACCACGGGCTGTCCACCGGCCGCACGGGACCGCTGCACGAGCCACCGCACCGTCACAAACACGGCTAAGAGCCCCAACAAGCTCGTCGCGACGGCCGGGTCCATCCAGGCGGGCAAGTACTTGGCGAGCGCCGCGCGCACGTTCGCATTGAGACTGGCCATGGTGTCGCGCAGGTGCCGCAGCATATTGTCGAACGCGACTTCCACGGCGTGCGGGCGGCGGCGGACGGGGCCCGCGGCGGAGGAGGTTGGGACGGGGGAGTGCGTCGCGGACGGCGCCCGCGGGGACGGTGGTGCACCGGCGCCGGTCCCGGTGGCGGTGGAGGAGGAGGTGGAGGGTGAGGTCGGGAGCGACTTGAGCCGCAGGGCCTTGTCATCGTCGTCGAGCCAGTCGACCTGGCCGAGGATGCGGTGCACGTCGTCGGGCGACTTGGCGGTGCTCTGCACGAGATTCCACCAAACGTCCATGGCCTCGTGCTTGACGCGCACGTCGGTGAGTTCCGGGATCAGGTCGGCGAGCAGTGCGCACTGGTCGTCGGGCGTACGGCCGAGCAGTCTGTACGTATTCGCGCATGTCGGATTGGTCAAGAATATTCCCGCGACGCTGCCAGCGCGTGCAGACGAACGTACAGCAAGGGCAGCAAGCTCTCGTCCCTGGCCTTGCGGAACTCGGCAACGGTTACGACATGGCCCGATCGTGCACGGCACGCAAAGTAAATGCGCCACGCGTCGCGGTGCGCTGGCGAGGTTGGTGCATGTTGCACGACGGGCGCGATCGCGTGCAGGGCACCGGCCACATCCTGGTGCATGTAGAGATTGCGCGCGCGAAGAACGAGCTCTGCGGCCGAGTCGGCATCGACAGGACGCGCACTGCTGCATGTGCTGGCCATGGTGCTGGATCGAAGGACAGGAAAGTTGGCTTGGCGACGCGGTGCCCAGCTCGGAGAAGTGCTGTGCGGGGATTCTGGGACCTACACTGGTCGTTGCTTATTGTCGTGTGTCGTCGTTGACGAAGTATCGCTGTTAAGAGGGGTTAACGGCAAAGCTGGCAACGGCGAGACTGGCGAGACTGACTGGCACAGTCGGCAACCGTCCAGCGATCGTCGGTCGCGTGGCGAGCCGAGCGCGACTTGGTGATGCCACCTCAAGATGATCGAAGGGGCGTTTGGAATGACACAAACATAAGACGCTTAGATTTGCCAGAGGATGTTGCATGCACACTGACTTTCCGCCCGCATCGCAAGTGAGGACTTCACCGTCGACGACATCTCTCGCCGCGGACGCATGCAAATTCTTGCCAATACATGGTCTGCACCAAGCCGCCACTGCCTTCAATCGCCTGCAATATGCTTCAGAATACATGAAATGCAATTTGACCCGCCAGGGCGCGCTCAGAGTAGGTCAGGGTTCAGAAGTCACGATTCAGAATGCTCAACTCGTGCGAGCGCCACCCTGTGTGCGGTGTGACCGCGGCCCTGTGGTCCGAGTGCGACCCTGTGTGTGGTGTGAGCGCGTCCCTGTCGTGTTAACTAATGGTCCTTGCAACAAACTTGCCGACCTCCCTTAAAACGTGCCGCACACAGGTGGGGCGCGCGTGGGTTGGGTCCAAGGAGGATTGATTCTTTCGTTCAAGGATGCATTTTCTTCCATCGTGAGCGAAATGCATGGGGCCTTGCAAAATTGGAACCGACCCATTGTTCTTTTGGCGTCACCAAGTTCACCCGCAACCAATCTTTGTCGCGAGAATCGCCAGGACGGTGAATGAAACAGATTTCTGATCCGCCTGCCGGATCGTTTCGCCACTGGTCGACACGGTTCGACAGCCAAGTCTTGGGTGATATGGAAAGTGGATCACATCGCGAATCAATTTTGCGGCAGGGACCTCATCCACGATCCGAGAACAATGACTGTCAAGTACTTGCCTGTGGTGACCCCATCCCATCACGATCTGCACGAGCAACGTTGTCGTGCAGGTCTGGTCATCCCGCGCTGCATCTGATCCACTTGGCCACCATCGCGTGAAGGGTGGCGCGCCGTGCTCGTCCGTCCACCGCTCCTTGTCCTCCACCCTGCCCGGTCGCTCGCCCTCTCCTCGTTCTCGCGCAACCGCTCGCGCCAAGGCCTCGCCGCAGCACGCCATCGTCGCGGCACCGAAATCGTCGGCCTCCTAGCGCGTTGAAACGGTCGTAGACGCACACCGAGCGAGTCGCTGGAACAGGAGAGCAGATTGCGCGATTCACGTCCAACAGCCATGACCGCGCTCGACGATATCAAGCAACCGTTGCAGCCCAAGCCCGAGGCCGCGACCAAGTCGCGCGCGCGCGGGTTCCGCGTCGGCGACGTGGCGTTCTTCCAGGCGGCGCCGCTCGTCGCCAAGGGGTACCGTCAAGGCCAGCTCGAACACGAGGATTTGCTACCCATCACGTACGTGCCGGTTCTCCGATTTTGTCTCCGTGGGCGCGCCATTTCCGGTGGAGGTGAAGTGCCAGTCAAGATCGGTCGAATAACCGCTCTGAGTAGTGATGCGGACGAGGCCGAAGTGCTGGCGGGCAAGTTGTGCGCGCACTGGCGTGCTCAGCTCGAGACGAACCGCGCTCCGGCTATGTGGCGGGTTTTGGTGTGGATCTTCCGATATTTGTGACTTGATTCGAGCTTTCACGGCGTTCACTGAACCTTGATTCTCCCCGACGGTAGATGACGGTGTTTGGCCCGCAATACTTGCTCGTGTCTTCCTTGGCTCTCGGTGCAGGCGCGTGCCGAATCGCGTCGGCCATTTTTCTCGGCCAGTTTATCGCGTTCCTGCAGACCCCAGACGCACCGCTCGAACGGGTGCGTTCACCCCTTTCGACCGTTGGCCGCCTCCATACAGAGCCGCTTTCCCAAACGCCAATGTAGACTGCTCACCAACCCCATTGATCTCCACCTAGGGGATCGGCTTTGGCGTGGGCCTCGCGCTCGCCATGATCCTGTTCAGCATTTTCGAGTCGCACTTTATGATGAACGCATACCGCGTTGGGATCCGCGCGCGCGTCGCCGTGACATCGTTCCTCTACTCGCACCTGCTCACGCTCAACGGCGCGACACTCCCGCCGGTTGGCCAGACGCTCAACGTGATTTCGAACGACGCGCAGCGGCTCGAGGACGCGACACCGTACCTGATTTTCGTCGTGCTCGGGCCGCTCGAAACGGTCGTGGTCGTCGGCATCACTTGGGCGCATCTCGGGTGGGCGACGGCCGCTGCATTTGGGACCTTGATTGCGCTCCTCGCTCTGCTCTCAACCAACGTCGGCCGGTTCAATGCGATTCGGACCGTCATGGTCGACGCGCGTGACCAGAGGCTGCGTTTCTTGTCGGAGCTCATTCGGTCGATTGAAATGATCAAGTTGTACGCGTGGGAGTCGGCGTTTGTGAAGCCGATTCTCGAGGCGCGCCGCGCCGAGGTCGAGCATATGCAGCGCTGGTACAATCTCAAGGGCGTTAATTCGTCGTTCCATTTGGTCGCGCCAAGCACCATGGCTATGGCCGGATTCCTTACGTGGTTCTTTGGTCTCGGGAACACGTTCACGAGCCAGGGCGTGTTCACGTCGCTGCTCCTGTTTGGCGCGGTCAAGGTGAGCATGTCGTGGCGCATGCCGCGCGCTTTCGAGTTGCTGGCCGATTTGCGGTACGGATGAATTGTTTGAAATCGCTCATTGATTCACTTTCAGAGCGCTTATCATTGTCCACCCAATAGTGTTTCGTTCCAGCGCATCGAAGGGTTTCTCGACTTGAAGGCGACCGCTGCCGTGACCCCACTCACAACCGCCGATTCTGACGCCAACACGGTCCTGGCCTTCAACTCGGCCACGTTCTCCTGGAAGCCAGACCAGCCGATCCTGTGTGACGTTGACCTGAAGATTCGTGCGGGCCAGTTTGTCGCGGTCGTTGGCCAAGTTGGGTCTGGCAAGTCGTCGCTTCTACTCGCTGCCCTCGGCCAGTTGCACTCGTCGACCGAGGGCGCCGTGCGTCGCGTCACCGACGCTTCCTACACGCCGCAGGCCGCGTACGTGTTCCCAGGCACCGTCGAGGACAATATCGTCATGGCGTCGCCTGTTGACGCTGATCGGCTCGCGCGCGTCGTGGCCGTGTGTCAGCTCAAGCCCGATATTGCCCGCTGGGATAATGGGTTGCAGACGCGGCTCGGCGAGCGTGGTGCCAAGGTGAGCGGTGGGCAACGTGCGCGTCTGTGCCTCGCGCGCGCTCTGTACCACGCCGATGCGACGCGGGCGCGGCTCGTGGCTCTCGACGATGTGTTTGCAGCGCTCGACGCGCATGTCGCGGCGACTATTTTCATTGAGCTGCGCGATTTCTTCAAGGCTTCGGACGCGGGGGTCGTGATCGTCACGCACAATCTCCATCTAGTCGCGCAGTGCGACGAAGTCGTGTACCTGCAGTCCGGCAGCGTTCTCGCGCACGGACCGCTTGAGCAGGTCGTCGCCGTTGCGCGCGAACGGGACCCGCATTTCGCCGCCGTTGTGGCCGAGTTCTCAAACGATCTAGCAGGAAGCGATGCTAACGGCGACAAGTCTGAAATGGAGACGCACCACGGTCTCTCAGGTGTCGCGAGCTCGGTGGCGCAGTCGAGCACCCTCGCTGAGGACGACGGCGAAAGTGCTGACGGCGAGAGCAACGACGAAGAGTGGGAAGAGCAATCGCAGCAAGGGTTCGATGCGACGCTACTGTGGCGGTTCCTGACGCTCGGCCGCGGCGGAGCCGGGCTCATGATTGGCGCAATCTTGACGGGTATCACGACGTGCGCGCTGCAGGCGCTCGCCGACTACCAGCTCTCGGCGTGGGCGGCAGCGCCTGCCGAGCAGCAACACGCGACGCGCTATTGGATCGCGTATCTCGCGTTCACGGCCGTCATCCCGCTCGTTGCGATCGTGTGCACGTACTGCTTCTTTACGGCCATGCTGCGCTCGTCGACGCGGCTTTTCGAGGACATGCTGCACAACGTGACGCGCGCCACGCCGTATTTCTTCCAGTTCAACCCGGCGGGCCGCATCTTGAACCGCATGGGTAAGGACATGGCGCTTACGGACGAGACCCTGCCCGAGGCGTTCACCGAAGTCATGCGGCTGTGGATGTTTGTCGTCATGGTTGTGGTGCTCGTGACGCTCGCGGTGCCGTGGATTCTGCTCGCGCTCGTGCCTGTCGTTGTCGGTTTTTTCTTGCTGCGTCGTCGATACGTGGCCGCTAACCGGCCCGTGCGCCGACTTGAAGCCCTCTCGCGGTCGCCCGTCTACGCGCACGTCGTGTCCACCGTTGAGGGCATTGCAACTGTCACGGCTCTGCGCCGCGAGCCAGCGTACGTGCAGCAATTCTACGACGCCCTAGATTCCAACTCGCGCGCGCTGTTGTCATTTTACACGGTCGAGCGGTGGCTGTGTCTGCGCGTGGACGGACTCGCGTGTGTTATGATTGCCGCGACGATTGGGTTGATGATTGGGCTCAAGTCGCAAATCGGGTTTACGCTTGCCGCGCTCGCGCAAATGTATGTCCTGAACCTCGTCGATGCGACGCAGTATGGCGTGCGTCGGACCGCTGAACTCGAACTGCAGCTGATTGCGGTGGAGCGGATCATGGAGTATGCGAGCGCGATACCGCTCGAGGCCGAGGCGGTGGATCAGGTTCCGTTGCCAAAGATGTGGCCGGATCAGGGCGTCGTCGAGTTCCGCGACATGACCCTGCGGTACCCGGGCGCGGACCGCGCCGCGCTGCGTGGTATCACTCTGGCCACACGGCCAGGTGAGAAGATTGGGATCGTTGGACGGACGGGTTCGTGCTGCCTTGGTGAATGCTGATACGTGGTCACCAATTGACCTTCACGCCTTCCACCGTAGGTGCCGGTAAGAGTTCGATAATCAACACGCTTTTCCGTCTGGCCGAGCCGTCGCAAGACGGCGTCCATATCGACGGCGTCAACATTTCCGGCATCGACTTGCGTGATTTGCGCGGTCGTCTTGCTATCGTACGCTCATTTTGTTCCTCATTTCACATATCCCGCATTGTCGCTGATTTTCCCCACCCGCTCAACCAATAGATTCCGCAGTCTCTGTACTTGTTCCACGGCTCGGTGCGGTTCAACCTCGACCCATTCGGCCAGCACTCGGACCAGGCGCTATGGCGCGCGCTCGAAGCCGTCGAGTTGAAGGATGTCGTCGAGCGGTACCCGGCCAAGCTCGACGACCGACCGGCTCTGAGCGCGGGTGAGGGCCAGTTGTTCCAGCTCGCGCGCGTGCTGCTGCGCAAGAGCAAGGTGCTCATTCTCGACGAATGTGTGTTTCGCTTGCTTCCTCAAACTGGTTACCTCTCTCTCCTCGGCTGACACTCGTCATGTTCCTCGAACGTAGGCTCCTCGAATATCGACGTGGCCAAGGACCGCATTCTGCAACAGACGATCCGGCGCGAGTTTGCCGATTGTACGATCCTCACGATCGCGCACCGGATCGACACGATCCTCGACAATGACCGCGTGCTCGTCCTCGACCAGGGCCAGGTCGCCGAGTTTGACTCGCCGCACAACCTGCTGCGCGACCGCAACAGCATGTTTTATGGGCTCGCGGCCAAGTCGTTGGGCGAGGAGAAGCTCGAGTCGCTGGTGCGCGAGATGAGGATCAACGAATAGCAGGCCCTGTGGACTGGGCGCATTGGAGATAGCAAAGAAACTATTTTGGAATATGCAGGGGGATTTGGGCCAGCTGGTATCATATATCACCTCGTCAATTCTGGTATTTTTGTGCACACGACCGGGACACATCTGGCACACGATTCAGGGCGGGGGCAGGCTGCGGCGTGGCGGGCGAGGCGTGGAACTTGATCAGTGTGTTCCAGTCTCCCGCCTTCGTGCGAGACACGGCGGAAAGCCCGTTGCTCTTGTGACACTTGTGTTATTCAGACATAAAGCCCGAGGAGGCCAGATCTCATGCATGCGACATGTGCCAGAGTCTTGCCGAAACCTCTCTGCTGTTCCGTTCGTTGGCCACTGGCAAGACAAGCCCGCACACGACCAAGGGACGACGAAAATCAAGCAACTCCGCGATGCTCAACGAATACTTTGTCAATTCCACCATGATTCACGACGCTCTCCCCTCGCGCGACTACTCCCCCGTGGGCCCCTCGCGCACCTTCTCCCTTACCATCTCCATACTCGAATACATCCACCCCAAGAACGCAGTCGCGCGCTCCTCCACCCCCTCCCCCACCTCGACAAGCACCTTCCCCGGCACCAACACTTCCCCGACCTCGCGCGCCGTCACGACCACCGGATGCGCCGCGACATTCACCTCCCACATCGCACGGAGCCACGGCAACAGCGCGTCGCCAAACGGGATCGTCAAGTTATACCCCGGCAGCGTGCTGACCGCCCTCGCCAACTCCGCGCGCCCAGGGACGGTGCTCGACTCAATCGCGCCGCGCGCCGCGGATTTCAGGTACTGAATGCACAGTACCCGTGCGGCGGCGGGGGGCAAATTCTCGCCGTCGGTTGGGACCAAGTCTGGCACCCGCGCCGTGGTCCACTCCCTTGGCAACCCCGACAGTTTCGCTGACTCAACGGGCTCGATGTGCGCGCCGATCGCGTTCCAAGCAGTGGCCACGAGTCCAACCAGATCACGAAACGCCTGGACGACATGATTCGCGGCCGCCAAAACGATCCAGGGCGAATACACTTCGCGCTGCACAGCCTGGAGGCGCATCGCCGCGCGCGCGAGTTCCGTCCATGCCGGGTCGGTCACGGCCTTGATCATCGTATTCACCAAATCGGATGCAGCGACACGGTAACTTGCGCCGCGAGCGACCGCGTTGCGCGCGTCCGAGTCGGAAAAGATGGCGGTGAGGTCTGCGGCTGAGAGGCGTGGCGCGCGGTCGAGTCGGGCGGTGCGCGCGGCGCGGGCCCAGTGCCGCACGACCAAACGCTGGATCCGGCGCCGGGTCCATTTTGCGACGGCCGGGTTATCAGCGGCCGTCGATGGGGCTGCGGCGTGCGCGTCGGAGTTGGACCGTTTCGCGCGCTTGCTCCAGTGCGTGCGATCCGGAATCGAGGTGCCGCGCTTGCGCGGCGTGAGCTGCGACGCATCCTTCTGCCCGGCAGGCGCGGTCGAATGGATGGCGGCGGCGGCGGCGGCGGCGGCGGCGGCGGCGGCGGCAGCCTCGGCGAGGGCACGTTCGCGCATGGCCGCGCGCGACATGGTCGGGAACACCTCGGGTACCTCTTCCTCGTCGGAGGAGGAGAGTAGCTCCGAGTCGGAGATGTCATCGAGCGTCGGCGCGGCGATGCGGATCGGGGGCAGATCGGTTTGCGTCGACGAGTCGGCGAGTTTTGCGGCGGCAGGTTCGCCCGCGGCCGCCGGCGGTGCGGGCGCGGGCGCGGTGGGTGACGGTGCAGCAGTTATGGAGGTGCCGAATAAAGGACCAGCAAACCCGTTGGGCGCCGACACGGGCTGCGGCGCAGCTGCGCTGACGGGCGACGCGCCCGGCAGCGCAAACGTGAATCCCGACGGCTGTGCGGGCGCGGATGCCGGCGAGCTGTTTGTAGCGAACCCGTTGGCTGCTGGGGATGTCGGGACAGCGAACATCGGCGCCGACGTGGCCGTCGTCGCTGCCGTCGTCGTAGTGGTCACGAAACTCGGCGCGCTCGTCTCAGGCGCAGACATCTGGAACCCACCCGCGACCGGCATCGCCGCGGTTGCAAACGGACTCCGCGGCGGCGACGTCGCAGCCGGTGGCGGCAGCGGGACCGCGAACGCGAAACCGGTGGCCGGCGGCGTGGGAGCGGTCGGCACGGCGAATGGCGACGGGGTCGGGGCCGCCATTGTTGCTGGTGCCGGCGCAAACGAGAACCTGCCAAACGCAGGCGGTGCTGCTGGTGCAGCTGCGAACGACGCGACAGCCGGTACGGTACTCAGCGGCGGTGGGGCGGGTTGACCGAACGGCGCGGGCACAACGAACGGCGACACAGCAGCGGCAGCGGCGGGTGCGGTTGCCGGGGTTTGCGCAAACAGGTTGCGCACGGAAAACGGTGACGCTGCGGCGGTTGGTGCCGCTGGCCCGGTCGCTGTCGCCACGAGCATCGCTGCCACCGGCGTCGCAGCAGACATGTTCGGCGGTGGCACGAGTCCGAATCCGGTCGTCGCGAGTGGGCCGGTCGGAACGCCACCCGCGGACGGCATCGTCATGGAAGTCGCCGGCGCGGCCGCAGCCGCGGCAGTCCCGATCCCGTGCCCCTGCGGCGGCGCGACCAGGAGCTGCCGCGTGCGTTCCTCGCCCGTCCGGATAAACTGCACGACATCGAACCCCTTGCCCAAATCCACCCTCGGATCCAAGAACGCCGGGTGTTTCTTGGTCGCGACAGGCTCCTTGATATCGATCGCGATATCGAGCAGCGGCGCATACGCGCGCGACAACTCGATCGCCGCGTCGCTCCCATCCTCTTCGCCCTCCTGCACCGGAATCGCAAACACGGTCAGGAACTCGCGGCACTCATTCACGTCCTTGAACTGCAAGATGCGCGTGAGAGTGACCAAATCAATCCTGGTCTGCACGGCGCGCCCATTCGGGTGGAACCCGGAGAGCATCATATCCTTGAGCGCGTCGCGCCGGAGCCGGTCGAGGTGCAGCGTGACGACGAGGGCAATACCCAGTGGGACCGAGTCTTTCTTGAGCATCTTGATCATGCGCGCGTAATCGTAGGTGGATATGGGGGTGCCGGGGCCACGCTCGATGGGTGCGGCCATGTGTAAGCACAATTGCTTGGTCGCGCGCACGTACGGGTCACTCGACTCGGCGTACTTGAGCAGCAGCGCGTCGCGTTTCGCGCGGTCGGTAAAGTAGAGCAACACCTGGTAGCACTGGAACTCGGCCTCGTGCTCGGACGCGACGCCTAGCGAGTACATGTAGATCAGGTCTGACAGGACTGGGATGGGCATCGGGGAGGGTGAGGTCAGTTGACGGCAGGTTAGAGGGAATGGAGGGTGAGAGACGTACCGCCAGAGAGATCCTTGAGTTCCAGGGCGCGCACGAGCCCCTCAGGTTCGAGAAACACGGCGAGCAAGTAGAACCGGATGATTTGCTCGTAAATGGTCGCGAGTTCGGGCAAGTGCAGGTGCTGCGTTGTGCGGTCGCGGCAAATCGCGCGGAACCGGTCGTAGACAAACTTGTACGTCGCATGGAACGAGTGCGTTTCAATGAGACTGAGCAGGTACTCGTGCGACAGCTAATCGGCGGTGCGTCAGTCAGTCATGCCCAACCAACGACGTGGTCGAACCACGATTGAGCGCACCTTGAGCGCTTCCGGCGGCCGCAAATCGTCCGGGTGCTGCACAGTCCCTGCCGACGACCGCGTAAACGACTTGACAAACAGGTTGTAGTCGGGTTTCTTGTCGGACCCCAGTTCCCACGGATCGCACGTGTTTTGGAGCACGCGCTCGAGGTACTCGAACCGCGAGCACTTGGCCATACACCGGCCCTGCATGTAGGCGTCGTCGAGCGACCGCTTGACCTCGGCCTCCTCGGCCTCGTAGCGCGTCCGTGCGGCCTTGAGCTAATAGCCAGAAACCGGAACGTCAGCATACCGTCGTGATAGGCAAAGGAAAGGGAGAACAGACGTACCGTCTCGTACTCGCGGTCCTCGCCTGGGATATGGAACCGCTGCATCGCGTTCATCGCCTGGCCGCGCGAACTGGGTGGTGCGGCCGGTTGAGCCGGGAGCGGCGGTGGGCCACGGGCCGGTGCCAGAACTGGACATGGGGGATGTCGGAACCGAATCGAGCACAGTCGCGAGCGCAGGCGATGTGGAACGTCCAATCGAGCCGGGTAGAGAGCATGTCGAAAGATCAATCAAATGTTGATGACGGTACGGCGGGGACGGGGGACGGGTCGGCGCAGAGCGAGTCGGAGGAGGAAGGACCGCGCGGGTGGAGCGTGCAAAGAATGGTAGATCGAGAGGGCGTGGTTCCACGACGGAACACGGTGCGTCACGACGTTTGACCGCGCGAGATTCGAGCCACGGTGGAGAAGCCGTGCTGGCCGCGAGCAACAATGAGATGGGCCACGCCAGTCGCGAGCAACGAGTGACGACGCTAAACATGAGCAACGATCGACTCTGTCCGCCACGAGCCAATCATCGGCCATGCCAGTAGCGGCGCAACAATCCACCACGCAAACAACGAGAGCAACAATCAATCGACAATCATGCCCTTCACGAGCTACGAGCCACAAGCGACAGCAATCGTCGTCGTCCTCGTCGCGGCACTTGACCTTCCACTACACACACTGACTGCACCGCGCGGGCACACAACATCCGTCGTGCTGCGACCGAGACCATAGGAGAGAGGAGAGAAGGGGGTAGGGAGTGTAACGTGGGAGTGTAACGTGATTCGCACCTTTACTTGCCGTTGCCATTCCCGCCGTCGCGCGCAACGTCCCCTGCTTCGGCGGCGGCACCGCCGCTCCCGGCCTTGCCGACACCGCGCGCGCAAACAGCGGCCCTGCTGCAGCCGGCAGAGCATTGCGCGCGCTCGCTGCCCTCCCCGCCGCTACTGCCGCCGAGGTCGATGCTGCGGGTCCATTCGCGGGCGGTGGTGGCGCAGGAGCGGCACGCACAAGCCGCGGCGCTTGTTGATCGGGCACTTTCGGCAGTTCGCGACGAGTTCGTTGGCGGCGGCCACCACCGTGCTGGACGCTGGTTGGCGGGTTCGGGGGCGGAGCTGCGGCTGCCAGAGGTGGTGGAGCCGAAGAGGCGGTCGGGGGTGCGTGCGCCTGCGCACCGCGTGGATGACGCCCACGACCGCCGGCGGTGGCGCCGTTCGCACGCGGTAAGGCGTTGGTGTCGCGGCCGGCGCCCATGGCGGTAGCGGTGGAAGTCGACTTGAGCGCGGCCGATGTGAAATCCATGGTTGGCTCCGTCAGCAGGGGGAGGGTCGACGGGTCCGCCGAGCAGCTTCACGGGTGGCCCGGGCGGGTCGAGCTCGGTCGGGCGGCGCGAGTGCGGTGAGTCGCGTTACAGCTGGATAGGAGGTAAGGGCGCCGCACCGGTGCGCACGCGGCCGTGATGGCGATGAAGAAAACGACGATGGCAGTGACGCGCCAAACGACTTGGTTGGACCAGGGACACGTGGGGTCAAGAACCTGACTAAACCCTGATCTGCTCGAAATGCACGGCTTGCTCACAGAGGCTCGACCCGAAATCGCCTTGGCCGACCATCTTGACGCGTGTTAGGGCCAAAGTACGGTTGGAAACGGTTTAGATTCGCGCACGCCCATCTTCTCCACCCCCTAGATCCCCTTCTCCCGCCCGCGGTCGGCCGCCGCGTAAAGCAGCGCCGTGAACCGGTCGGCAAAATCGTCGACGCCCTGGTAGCTCGGAAAGTAGTTGACATCGATCACGTAGCGAGTGCCCGAGTGCTGGTCGACGATCACGTCGAAGCCAAAGAGAGTGAGGGACTACATATACATCCAGGTCGACGACGGTGGGGAACGTGAGTGGGTCGACGCGGTCCGCGCTGCGAGAAGAGAATGCAAAAGCGAACCAACTGTTCGCCGATCCGGCGCGCGAGCACTTCGAGGTCTGGCCGGATCGACTCGAGCTTTGCCGCGGCACGTTCGCGCGCCGGCTCACCGCCGTGGAGAAACGCGGCATGAACTGGGTTGCTCGCATCGACGGGCAGGGAAAACGACTTGGGGATGGTTTGCGAGTCGAATACGAGGAAGTCTACACCCAAAAGTCAGCCAGTAAACTCACTCAGGTAGGCTGAAAAGCAACTGAACCGTCGTGCACGCCCTCGACGTCGAGCGACGGCCGTAACACGGCATGGCAGTGATCGCCGAGCACGTAGCACTTGAAAAGCACACCGTCGTGCGGGACGACCTGCTGCACGACCACCACTTCGTCTTTTGCAAACGGGCCCGACTCGATCAGTCCTCTCCACCCGGCCGCGTTCAGGACGACGGCCATGACGTGTGCCGCTGCGGTCGACATGGCCTCGTCGCGCTTGACGAGTACGGGCCACACCGTTGGCGGGTTGTCAGCCAGAATCATAACGTGCGTGTCGGGCACCGAGCAGACCAATCGTAACTCCGCAGTCAGGGCGCGGCGGGATAAAATGGGACCGAGCGCGGCCTGTAAAGGATCCATCCAGACCAAGTTCGGGTGCGCTGCAACCAGTGCCTCGACTTGCGTCCATGGCCGCGGGATGGTGCGCAATTCGAGATACGTCGACGTGAGTTTGTGCACGAGCACGTCGACGAGCGGCGTGGCCGGGCCGAGTATTGACAGGATCTGGTCGGCGAGCGGCGTCGGAGCGTTGAGGTCGAGCACGACGAGGTCCATGGTGTTGCCGGCGCGCGTGGACGCGGCAAACACGTCGATTTCACCCTTGCCGCGCTTGTTGGGCGGGAATACGAGGGCGACGCGCAGGCGGCGGTGTCGTGGAGCGTGTGGGGCGGGCGTTGGTGCATCGTCGTGCGCGCTGCTCGCGCTGGGGACCGCGTCGCTTGGGGTTGGTGTGGAATCCATGGTGCGACGTGCAGGTGCAGATCACAGCGTGGCCGGTGCGGCAGGTTGCGCGCGGCGTGGTGGGTGGTGGAATGAACATGGTTTGGCCGTCGCCAAGATGGTGCGCAACGACGACGCGTGATCGCGCTCGCTCCACGCGCTTGCTCCACGAGAGCACGCGGTCACGTTGTCGGGCATCGCTGGCTCCCGCGCATCTCCGCGTCGCATCGGCGGGCCGGCTGGGCCGGCCTGGTCACCGCGGCCGTCACCGTGACGCGCGCTGACGACGACGCCGAGCCAGGCGTCCGGGTCGCGCGTGAGCGGTCTCGATCTGGTGGCCGTGGCCCGCCGTGGCTGCCATGATCGGCGAGCTGCCGCACCGCTTCCTTTTCATCAGCGGCGTTGTGTTTGTCGCCGACGACCACCTGCCGCGCAAACGCACCACAACCAGGCCGCGCGACTGCCCGCATTCGACCATGGCCCGCCCGCCGTCGCCGAGGCTGCCAGGGACGGCCGCGGTTGCAAGTCGATGGAATCTGCCCTGCCAACCCGGACGCCATCCATGAAGCCGGCGACGCCAGCGCCACGCCAATCGTCGTCGCAACGCGTCCAACGCACCACCAACCACCCCCGCGCGCGCTGCACTCGTCGCGCGCACGCCCCAGATCCCTTGCAGCCCTGCAGCTAGTTGCTCCGTGGCAATCTTCCGCTCGCCATGTCCGTGTTCGTTGCCTGGGTCCTCGCTCGCCACCCACGACCACCACGACCACTGCGCGACCCATCCACGGGCGGCCGGCCCCGATGCGCTTCGCTGCGGACGGACCGCGGAACGCGCGAACGCGCCCGTTTGTGATGGACGTGTGTGACGGCGTGCGCCCGATGCAACGTTGCTCCCGCTTGTCGTGCTTCCATCGGACACCCGAACCAAACTCTATGCCGGCCACGCCCGCGCGCTCGGCTCGGCAACCACGACGACAACAACGACGACGACGACGACATTGTCAACAAGAACGGGCCAACGCGACGCGCGCAGCGGCAGCAGCGACATAAAGGAGGGTGGTGCCCTCGACCAGGCGCGCGCGTTGTGGGGGCTGACGCGGCCAACCAAGGAGCACAGCAACGACGATCTCCTCCAGCCCAGGCACGCCAAGCGCCTCTCTCCCGCGCTTCTCGTCTCCCCTCTCTCTCCCGTACTTCGTGTCGTTGCTCTCGTCTGCAATCCCAACGCGCCATCTCAACGACCACGATCCCCGCACCCGCCATGAACCTTCCCTCCCCGTCGCAGCGCGGCCAGCTCGCCCCGCCGACCGGATCGACCACCACTATCGCATCCTCGAGCCCCGACCTGCCGCCCGTGCGCAACGTGTCGTGGCGCCGCGCGCGCGACGCCATCATGATGCCGTGGTCCACGGACCGCCGCGATGCGGGCACAGCAACGCGCACTCCGCCCGCGCAGGAGTCCTCGGTCGACGCAAGCGTTCGGGCCCCGCGCAGTCCTGCCGCGACCACGGCCGCGCCACCTTCCAGCTCCTCGCCGTGGCCCCAACTCGGCGCTTGGCACGGCCCGACCATGCGTGGCACGCATGATGCTGTGCCAGCGCAAGGGGCTCCGGCTCGGTCAAGGGGGGTTCTCGACACGCCGACGCGGCCGATCGGTGCTGCGAGTACGTCGGCAGTGCCACCAACGTCCTTGTCTGCAGGTGTGCGTCCGCCGCCATCACCTCGTGCAGGACCAGCGTACGGATCCGCACCTCCGCTGTCGCCGCGTGCGTCCGAGTTCGGTGCTGGTCCCCCGCCTCCGCCCCGTGCACCCGGGTTCGGCACCGCACCCCCACGGGCACCTCGCCTGCCTACGTTCGGCAACGCACCCCCACCATCGCCGCGATTCCCGACGTCAGGTGCCCCTCCGCCGCCACCATCACCGCGACTCCCCCCGCCTTCGCCGCACGCAGCACCCATGTACGCCGCCGCACCCCTCCCCTCATGGCTGCCGCCCTCCCCCGGCACCGACGCCCCACCACCGCCGCGCACAACGTCGACGCGTGCCGAATGGCGCCCGTACCGCCCACCGCGCGTCGCGGCCGACTGCGGCGTCCTGCCCCCTGCCACACCGCAACTTGCGGTCGTTCACGCACCCGCAAGTCCAGTGCAAGTCGTCGAGTACGCGTCGGTCGATTCGGACCGGCACGTCTCGCACGCGGCGCTACCCGCGCGCGCGGTCGAGCATGTGGTGCTGGACGCACCGAGGGTCGAGGAGGCGAGGCATGAGGCGGTAAGGAGGGTTACGCATGAAGACCATTCGCACGAGGATCACTCGCACTACGAGGCCAATGCGG